>JAENPR010000244.1:600000-787813 GCA_018135685.1 Themeda triandra
ATTTCGTGGGCTAGGAACTTATGTCTATATTTAGCCAAAGGGTATAATGGTATTTTGATCCGTACAGCCATGGTGTCACGGAGCGGCCGATGCAGGCGGGCACCGGGCAGTTCCCATGCAGCGCCGGCAAAGCTGCAGGCAGGCATCAACGATTCCCTGTAGGCGAGCGCCCAGTGCTCCTCATCCAAGCTAGCGGCGGCGGCGAGCCGGCGATGGCTGGTGAGGCCCTCCCAGGCCTAGCCTCCCGTGTCCGAAACTGCTAGCTGCGTTCGTGGCTTCATCAGACAGGCTAAACAATGACCGCAACAGATGACTAAAGTGCCTTCCATCTAATTAATTTGTCTTAATCCGACGACTGTAAAAATTCCAATGGAGTGGAACTGCTGGTTGTGACCAAGCACCGTAACAAATCTCTTACATTTTAAATACAAATACAGATATCAGACAACTGACGAGGGGACATATATTCAGTCGAGACAGCGGGATGACGTCAGCTTCGTCGTCTTCCGCGGTCCTAGGGTTTGAACCCGATCCCGACCCACCATGGCCATACCCACCTTGGCTGACCACGCGGCCCCGCTTGGCCGGGTCCCCTGGCCAGGGTGTCAAGCCCCCGACCCCGCATGGCAGTGGAGGGGAGGTTGCGCGAGGAATCTTGGAGGAGGACCTAGAGCAAAAAATCCAAGATGACGAGGTGGTGGCTGAAATCTTCGGCCAACTCTGGGTTGTCGACACACCCCTGCCCAGATCTAGGGGTAGGCAGCCCTCCTCCACCACGAGCAACTCGTTCCTCTGCTGGGTCCGGCGGGATTTGGTGGAGGCCAAGGATTTCTCCGCCGCCGACTGCTATCCGGTGGGGAGATCCGACAAGTTCGACAAGCCGCCGGTGAAGATCAGCTTCTCCAGGACGTGTGGGGGAAAGGAGGTGAGAGGGCGACCTACGCTGAAATCGCAAAGAAGAAGAAGATGGCGGATGGTTGTTGGGTCTGGCACCCGGAGGAGCAGAGGTCGGTCTGGCACCCTGAGGGGCGCCCGCCGCCGGTGCAGCCACCGCGCCGCCAAGCACCTCCCCAGCCACAGAGAGGTCCCGCGCAGGTCCAAGCTCAAGGTCGGCAGCCTCCTCCTCGCCCGCCATACCAGCCCGTGAAGCCGCAGATCCAACCGAAGGCAGCTGCTGCTCAACCCCGACCCAGAGTACAACCACAGAAGAATCTGCAACAAGGGCTGGGCAAGCAACAGGCGACGCCGGACTTCTTCATAGACCCAAGGAACAGAAAACTAATCTGCTTCAATTGTGGGGAGCCAGGCCACTTCGTTGGCAACTGTACTAGACCTAGGCTCTGTTTCATCTGTGGAATCCTTGGTCACCATATGGATCACTGCCCTCTTTGGAAATCTGATCACCCTGTGGCTAGTTTTATGGGGAGTGCTGGGCAAGGGTTAGGATTTTATCACTTGGATACTCCAGATGAGAAGGAAACAGCTTGGCTAAATTTGACCAATTGTGGTGTGGTGAAAGTAAAATCTGGACAGATTTCTATATCTGAATTGGAAATGGAGCTGGCAGAAATTTATAGCAAAGATTGGCCTTGGCAGCTAAGGGAGCTTGAAAAAGGAAAATTCCTGGTGAGATTCCCTCCTACCAAAAGGGTGAGTGATATTGTCAGCTATCCTTCATTCAATCTCAGGAAAGAAGGGGTCCAGGTAGAGGTCCAAGAATGGAAGGGTGAGGGGCAACCATACAGTGAAATGGAACAAGTCTGGGTGGAACTTAGGGGTATCCCTCCCAAATTTTGTCACTGGAAGGTCTTTGCCCAGATTGTCTCTTCTTTTGGCCTTTTGATGGATGTTGAATGGGCAGTAGTCTTCAAATCCTTCTATGAGACTATCAAAGTTAAAGTGGCTTGCAGAGATAGCAAGAAGATTCCTTCTGCTAGGCTTTTTGAACTAGGGATCAAATTATATGTGGTTAGCATTGATGTGGTGGATGAATCTGGTGCTGGAACTAGAAATGGAGGTGATGATGATGATGACAAAGGAAAACAAGACAAGCAAAATGAGGATGAGAATCAGCCATCAAGACAGAAAGACAAAGAGGGTGGTGGCAGAGACAATAGTCAGCCTGCACCATCTAATGCAAGCTTTGGCTCTGACAAACATGATGGGGCTGTTGCTGGTCAGGAGACTCAGGAAGTAGATCAAGAAGAATGGATGAAGAAGATGATGAGTCAAGCTATGGACAAGGGTGATTTTGACAAGAACAACCTTGGTGCTCCAGAGTTGTTCAAGGGGAGAAGTTATGCAGAGGAGGTGCTTATATCTCAGGAACAACAAGCTTGGGGTGTGGAATCCCAAATTCCAGGGCTGATATCAGCAAACACAGTGAGATTATCCGATCATGAGTCACAGATGGGCTTTGAAGCCAAGGAGTTGTCTCCTGATCCACAAATAGAGAACTGGCACAAGGAGGGCTTTAGCCTGGGCATGAGCAAATCAAAAACTGATCTGGTAACAAGCAGTAAAAGGCATTCTAAGGAAATTATTCCTGAACAAGCAGAGATGGAAGTTGCTGAAATGGAGAAGGGACAATCTAACCTTGAGGAAGGATTTGTTACTCCTAACCCATCTCTGGTTGTGGGGTCTGACTGTAGAAATGTTGGGAACAAGATCTTAAGTCTGCTCAATGATGAGTCTCAACATTCTAAATGGGAGGAATTTAGGAGGATGGCAAGTGAAGGGGTCACCAATGATTTTACTGATCTGCTACAAAAGATGGAGCTTGAAGACTCTGATGATGATTATGATTTGCTGGATGATGTCACTGAAGAAAATGATAAGATGAGTGAGAAGATGTCTCTGGCAGAAGCTGGATTTGATGAAGAGAAGATGAACCTGATTGCTGACAAGATGGAGGAAGATATGAACAAGAATGCTCAGAAAAGGAAGAACAAGTGGGGGCCGATTGAAAGAGTTCCAAGGCCAAAAAGAGGGAAGGAAGATGGCAGGACTGTCCTTCAAAAGGCCCAAGAAAGGATCAAAATCAGAGACCTTGAAATAGGTAAATCAAAGAATTCTTTTGCTTCTGAAAGCAATACTACTTTATGCTTTAAAGCAAATTCTGTGAATATTGTGCTTGGTGATAATGTAGATACTGTTAACAGTATGATTGATGCCTTAAAAAGTAAAGAATTGAAATCTAGAGAGCAATTTGAATTAAATAATCCTGAGACTAATCTCCCTGGGGATTTGAACATAGAACAATTAGTTCTTGACTTCCCACCTTTAGGTGATAAGGTCTCTTGTGAGACTAGTAGTAGCAGTGGACTGGATGACCAGTCAAGGGGTATTGTTGTCTCTGAAGACAAAAATAAAAAACAATTAGTCATTAAATGACACAAACAACAGGAGCTTTTTGGAACGTCAGAGGCTTAAATAAAGAAGGAAGACTTCAGTGTATAACTGATTTTGTGAATGATAATAGGTTAGATTTTGTAGGTTTTCAAGAGACAAAAAAAGAGCTCTTTGAAGAGTCATTCTTGAGATACATTCATCCAGATTATACCTGGAATTTTCTCCCTGCCTGTGGTACTGCTGGGGGTATCCTAGTAGGTGTGAATAACAGAAAGTTTGAGCCAATTGCTTGGCAAATAGGGAAATATAGTGTGGCTGCTATGTTAAAAAATAACCATGACAACCTAGTTTGGAGACTGATTGTTTTATATGGATCTCCTTATGAGGAAGGCAAAGAGGATTTTTTAAGAGAAGTGGATAGTCTTTTAGAGAACTGGGATGGACCTTCAGTGCTTGGGGGGGATTTTAATATCACTCTCACTGCTGAAGAAAAAAATAATGGCATTATTAATCAAAAGTGGGCTGATGCTTTACATGATCTGGTTAATAAATGGGGTTTGATTGAACTAAAAAACTCATCTAGGTCCTATACTTGGACCAATAATAAGGAAAGGCCAATTATGGCTGCTCTTGATAAAATATTCTGTACCACTAACTTTGAGCAGAAGTTTCCTATGGCCTTTGTAGCCTCAAAGCCTAGAGGAGTGAGTGATCATGTTCCTCTAGTTTTGAATTTGGGTAATAAGGTTCCTAAGAGCCCTACTTTATTTAGATTTGAGAAATGGTGGCTTGAGCAACCAGATTTTAGGGGAGTGGTAAAGAAAATTTGGGAGACACCCTGTGCATATGATGATCCTTTAGACATCTGGCAGTTTAAAACAAGACTATTTAGGAAAAAAGTTAAAGGATGGGCTGCTAATATTAATGCAAGTATTAGGAAAGAGAAACAAGCTTTATTGATAGAGTTTGATATTCTAGATATGATCCAAGAGGAGAGGGTGTTGACACCTGAAGAGAAAAAAAGGATGAAAGAAATAACTTGTGACCTGGAGGCAATCTGGAGGCTAGAGGAAATCAAAGCAAAACAGAGATCCAGAGATAGAGTTATTCAGGAAGGTGATAAGAACACAGCATATTTTCATGCTGTGGCTAACCAAAGGAACAGAAAGAAAAGAATCCTGGGGTTGGAAACCAATGATGGTTGGGTAGAGGATAATGACAAGATGCTAATTCATGCTGTAGAATTCTATAAGAATCTGTTTGGTAAGGAAGAAAATAGTGGTGTAAAGCTAGATGAGGGCTTTTGGGAGGAAGAAGAGAGAGTAACTAACTCTGAAAATGAGCTGCTAGAAGCTACCTTCTCTGAAGAAGAAGTTAAAACAGCTGTTTTTGAGTCTTATTCTGATGGGGCACCTGGCCCTGATGGACTACCTTTTATGTTCTATCAGAATTTCTGGGAACTTATTAAAGGGGATCTTATAGCCCTGATTAATAGTTTCTGGAAGGGTGATTTAAACTTAGAAAGGTTAAATTATGGGATGATTACTCTAATCCCAAAAGAACCAGATGCAAAAAACCTTAAAAAGTTTAGACCTATTAGCCTCCTAAACTGCAGTTTCAAGATCTTTGGGAAACTTCTTAACAACAGGTTAGTGCTGGTGGCCAATAGGCTAATAGCTTCTAATCAGACTGCTTTTATAAAAGGAAGGTACATTCTGGAAAGTGTGGTAGCTGCACATGAGATTATCCATGAAGTACATAGATCCAAAGAGAAAGGAGTTATCCTAAAGTTGGACTATGAGAAGGCATATGATAGAGTAAGCTGGGATTTCCTTGAGGAAATGCTTAGAGCTAGAGGGTTTGGTGAGAAGTGGAGAAAGTGGATTAGGAATGTTGTTTGTGGTGGATCCTTATGCATTAGATTGAACAATGAAAACATCAAGTATTTCAAACCTGGGAAAGGCCTTAGACAGGGAGATCCTTTATCTCCATTACTCTTTAACCTAGTAGCAGATGTGTTTACTAGGATGCTTATGAAAGCAGCTAAGCTAGATATGGTTTCTGGTCTTTTACCCCAAGTTAGGGAAGGGGGTGTCATCAGCTTGCAGTATGCTGATGACACCTTATTGTTTTTAGAAAACAACCTAGAGAAAGCTGCTAACTTAAAGTGGCTACTAGTTTGTTTTGAAAAGATGTCTGGGATGAAAATAAATTATGATAAAAGTGACCTCCTAACCATTGGGTTAGAGGAGGATGAAACTAATGAGTTTGCAAAACTTTTCTGCTGCAAAAAAAGTGATTTCCCTATCAAGTATCTAGGAGTACCCTTGCATTATGCAAAGCTTAGAAAGCAGGACCTGCAACCTATTATTGACAAAATTATCAAGAGGATAGCAGGTTGGAGGGGTAAACTCCTATCTTATGCAGGGAGGCTGGTGCTTCTTAAAGCATGTTTGTCAAGTATCCCAATATACCTTATGTCAGTAATCAAATTCCCAAAGTGGGCCATTGAGATGATTAACTCTCAAATGGGCCACTTCCTATGGAATGATGATGTGAATCACAAAAAATTTCATCTAGCTAATTGGCAACTTGTCTCTTTAAGAAAAGAAGAGGGAGGCCTAGGTGTGTTGGATCTAAGGAGTCTAAATCTTGCTCTGTTAGGGGCCTGGATTGACAGATATCAATTAAGCTCGAATGCAATTTGGAAGGATATTATAAACTTCAAATACAAAACTGATAAACCTAACTTGTTCTGCTGCAACATTAATGGAGCTTCCCCTTTTTGGAAAGGGGTACTCTGGGCTATGAAAGCTGCTCTTTTAGGGGTGAAGTGGGTTCTGGGAGATGGTAGAAAAATTCGTTTCTGGGAAGATGTTTGGATAGGAAACATTAGCTTAGCCACAGTTTTTTGGCCCCTCTACATTATTAATGAGCAGCAAGGAAAGTCAGTGAGAGATGTTTGGGATGGTGAAACCTTGATGCTTTCTTTTAGAAGGACAGTAGATAACAAGGGTATGGAGATGTGGTATGAACTACAAGATCTAATGAGGACAATAGTCCTGTCTACAGAAGAAGACCATATAAGATGGAGCTTTAGCTCATCTGGGAAATATAGTGTACAAGAGCTATATGCTATTGTTAATAAGAGAGGGGTTGTCCCCATTTATGAACATGCTATTTGGAAACTAACAATACCCCCTAGGGTGCAGTTCTTTCTGTGGTTATTATCTAAGAATAGACTTTTGACAAGAGATAATCTAGCAAAAAGAAAACAGATAGATGACTTATCTTGCTTATTCTGTTCTGAAACAGAAACGATTGTTCATCTTTTCTTTGAAGATGTGGTGGCAAATCAAGTGTGGGAGATTGTTAATAACTTCTTCAATGTGCAAATTGGGTCTAGTTTTGAATCAGTAGCTACTTTATGGATTGCGCCCAAAAAACATATTGTACTAAATGCTGTGACTTCTGCTTGTTTATGGTCATTGTGGAAACTAAGGAACGATGCTTATTTTCAGGGTGCTGTTTGGATGGGAATGAAGAAGGTGCTATTGAGGATCGCCAAGATGATTGGGAGATGGGTGCCGATTTACAAGGAGGAAGCGAAAGTGAAGTTGCTGGACTTCATCAAGCACTTGGAAAGAATAGCAAGCTCGCCATATCTGCTCCAGTGGACGCCGGCGAGGACCGGCTGGTCATCAAGGTTGGGACGATCGGTTGCTCCGTCTTTGGAGGAAGGCGTTTCAGATCTGGGTGATGCGTTGATGGAGGAAAGCCCAATTGGTGTTATCAGAGAACCTTCGTCTATGCATGCGTCTAGCAGCGTTGGAACTTTAGCTCTAGGCTGCGCTGTTTTAGCTTCAGTCCCAATTTCAGAATTTTCTGTTCATGTCAGTGCCGATGTGCCTGGCAATACTATGCTGTAAACCTGTTGGATGCTTTTGGTAATGCAAAAGCGGGGGAAACCCTTTTCTCTAAAAAAAAATCAGACAACTGACGAGGCTTTGACATAAATAAAAGGTCTAACGTACAATGTCAGGTGCATATAGTGCGATCAGCGTGGTTGTTGTGCTTGTACAAGATTTATTTAATCGATGTGTCATCATATACATATATATGCTGGCATATGTCCCTGCCAAGAGCCCAAGAGGGATCGAACTGGCACTATTTGTAGTACATCTTGTAGTAATATGATGAGATCATGAGAATTGAGAACACTAGACAGCAGCGAGGTGGCATGTTTAGGGCTGGGAAGCATCGTGAACCAATGTTATACATGTCTGGAAAGTGCATCTGGTCTACCCTCATATGCTCGAGCGGACACTGACTGAAAAGCATCAATCTGAAAAGGGAATTGTACAGGAATAGACAAAACATGATCGCTCTTGGCTGCCGCAATCTGAAGCAAATGGCACAAATGCAGTTACCCAAAGCAAAAGGAGGACTTGGGATCCTCAATTTGAGCCTACAGAATGATGCTTTGTTAATGAAACATTTGCGCAAGCTCTACAGCTGAAGCATCCCTTGGGTAAGAATGATATGGACCAAATATTACAATGATAAAATACCACATGCTAGCAGGGAAGCTGGGTCCTTTTGGTGGAGAGATGTGCTTAGACTCAATGTCTTGTTCAGAGGAATAGCAAGAGGTCAATTGGGAAATGGTAAATCAATATGCTTCTGGGAAGATTTGTGGATGGAGACTGATGTGCTAGCTCATCGATTCCCAAGATATTGTATTCCTTTGCTAAAAGTGATGACTTGTCAGTATATCAGATGGCACATGCAGCAGACCTCGACTCCATCTTCATGTTACCATTCTCGGCTGAAGCACATGCAGAATTCCAGGAGCTACAACAATGCCTACAACAAGTAGAATATGATGTTGACAGTGATGATACTTGGCAGTTCATACAGTTCAAAAAAGTTCTACTCCTATGCTTTTAAAGGGTTAGAGGCACACCCAATTTTCAAGGTCATTAGAAATCATGCGCGGCGTTGCCGCGCTCCTGCCTGTGTTAGGCCGGTACACATGATGAGTCTTGTTTGGAGGTGTCTGTTAGATTAATCTTAAGTTAAGGGCATGTACTCTGTTTTTGGCATATAGGAGCAACAAGTAACTAAATATAAAAATATGTGTAAACTGATAGTATTAGAAGCTGAATATTCACTTATGTACTATGTAGTTCCTTCTTATAGCAATTGCAAGATCGACTACTAACAAGCTAAGAAAAGTTATAAATAATTGGATCTGCATGAATTTTCCAGCATCATTTGATTTGTTAACCATACTTCATAAATAATCTTGGTGAATTTTAATAGGGGTCACTCCTAATAGATCTCTTTATAGCTAAATTTGTCTTTCTTCAACTCAATCATGCCATTTGTAAGATATTGTAAAGCAAAGGATTATAAGAAGGGATTTATCTAAGTAGAGGACAAACTTGAATATGTTCTATAGTTAAATTTATAATTATAGCAGCTCTATAAAAGACGAAGGTACTTTCTTGTGACTAATATGATACTAAACAAATGGCCACACACAACTATTAAAATGTTGTTTTAATTATTGCATAGTTTCCTTGACATTTTAGCAAACACCTAAAGTTAATTAAAGGCATAAACACATCAAAAAGAAAATTCGACCAGAATATGAGTAGCTGACACATGTGCTTGTCAAAGTAGCAGAACAAATGGATATGTTTAACCTTGCTGTGAAGTTCAATTACATGATTCAGATGGTTCAAAGTGAATTGATTACCTTTGCCTAGCAGATACTGTTGGTATGATTATTAGGACTATTGCTCCGTTTCAAGTTTGAAGGTGCATCTGGTAAAATATATACATATTTCTATGCCATTGTTGTTTTGCCTTTTAGGTTGCTATTATGTGAAATTGTGAATGCCGATGGGAGAGGGATAACTGGCCTCAGCATATAGTGCGTCTGTATGCTTGTTAGCTATCCTGCAAAATACAAGGCTTCACTCAGGGTGTAGAAAATGTACTTCTGAAACGACATATACGTACGCATATTATACAGAAAGTAAACTTTAGATAAGTGATACAGAGAATGCCATTAGAGTTTATGCACATGGTTTCTATGCATACACTTATACACTCTGCCAGCCCAAATGTGCCATATTTAGTTCATAAATAAATAGTAAGTTACTTTAAGTCAGATGCCTATTTAGTATTTACCCAATATTTCCATGGAGACATATATAGCAACCTTCAAAGATAATATTTTGGGTAGCACCCATTCAGTCATGTGTAGCCTTACTGTTTCATTTTCAGCTAATTATTTGCTAGGTTTCCAATCTGGAATAAAAAAACAATAGTACTATAATTATGCTATAAATTTGCTTGTCATATATTAGTATCAATCTGGCTCTGGGATTGATTTTTCATGTCCTATTTGGGGGCTACGATCATTGTACTAGAGCCACTACATCCTTTGAGGGGTCTTCTGCATTGCTAGATATATAATGAGGTTGCCATCCAACATGAGGCATGCTTAAAACAATCTATTTGATTTTGGTGTACCAATAATTTTGTTTTTACCTCCTCATTTTACCTCTGTAGTGCTACCATTGAAGTATTGGCGCTGTTTTTCTTTTTAACCAGATGAAATAGTCTACATGATTACGTTCGCCAGCTAATTGCACACAGATGTTAGGTGTCTATGCATGTTACTTTTTATTTCCTTCATCTTACACACCTATTATAACACAAATAGGACTGAATTCAGTCATGCGATTTCTGCTCTCTGCGTTTAGTGTGTACTCGATCCTAGATGCAGTTCGAGCTATGCACCTTACCCACAACTACCTTAAATTGTCATTGTATCGTGTTTCTCATGTTGCTAAACTAATTTTATGATTCCCCATAGTTGTCATCATTTTTTCAGCAATTTGTGCCTACGGATTTCAGCAATTAAGTATTAACGGGTGTTTCCTCTATTGTAACATCTTTCAGGATCACTTGGGTGACATGGGGATATATCTTGATCCCTTTCATAAAGCTAAAAGTTTTAAGTTCACTGTTTCCTTTTTTTTGGCATTCTGTACCCTTTGCGATATGCAAAATTGTACTAATATATTTGCTTCTGCACATAATATGCTCCTGGCATGTACCAGTACTATTAGTTGGTTCTTATTTGGAAATTACTTTACATGTCTTTCTCATCTGCCAGGGATTAGATATTCCATCTCTTGTGCAATGTGTGGACCTTTATGTAACATCCTTCTCTCTCCTTTGCAGGTATTAGATATTATCTCCCTGCTTTTTAAGGAATAAAATACCATGCTCATTTGGATCCTACCCTTCTATGCAGCAGCATAATATGGTGTATTTTAGCTTTCATACTGGGTATGTTCACGTACGCCATATTTATCGTTATAGTGTCTGCCACCACCTGCTATTCTGAAATTATTTTACCCTTAGTCAATCTTGTATTGTACAGGAATTTGAAAACCTCATTTACCTTCATTATTCAGTGGACGCGTTTGGATTTTTTTGGAAGGCTGTATATTATGGGAATTACAATGCTGATCTGTCCTTTTCCTTCAGCTCAGTCCATCCAGGGAGGTATTGGGTTTATCTTTTGAATTTTTATTTCTCTTTACTTTTGTGATTCAGCCGTTTATACATGGAATTATACAGTTCAAGAGATATGGTTGCTTCAATCCTGGCCTCATTCGAGTTTACATAAAGCCTCAACCATACCTTTAGTAATATTTCTAATTTTGTCTTCTCAGATTATGTGCACTTCCTGATTCATTAGACTTCCACATGGTTACCTATGCATGCTTGCCTCAGCGACCAGGTGACAGGTGCTTCGTTGCACCAAGTAGGGGCAAGCCAGTCAGGCCAATCGCGCGAGCAGCACTCAAATTTCATTCAGAGGTAAATAAAATAAGAGATTGGTCCTACCATTGAATTTCCAGTGTGTACTTTGGTAACGACTTGGCGACAGGCTTATTATCATTACAATTGTGTTGCCTTCAGGTTCATGCAAGTGCCAATGGTCTAATCAGTAAGTACAGACAAGGCAACCGAAGCAATAGCAAAGCAATTCGGCTTCCTAGCAAGGTACAACTTTGTGGCACTGCAACATGAGAGTATTTCGACCTTTCCTTCTTTAGAACTCTGAACTGAAGTTATAGATTCCCTTCCTTATTTGATTACTACACTATACCTACTGCACTGAGTAGGCCGGATATGTTTATCCATTATCTAACCTACTGCACTGAGTGCAGCTCAAAAAATATTGACCCATCGTCTTCTAAAAAAATGTGCTACTCTTTATATCTTATAGTTTCTTGCAATATGTGTTTCTTTTACCATGCATACCAGTAGTTCTAGGGCCAACAAGAAACTGTAAATGAGGCCCGAGCTTTATCAAATTTGTAGTATAGATTTTCCTGGGTTCCTAACAGTGTAACCATTGCAAAACCTGCTTCAATTGTTTTGTTCGGCAGTAGCAAAACGTGAATGCATAATTTAGGTTGATCGTAGTTAAATTATTTTTTTCCTGCCCGAAGTTACATGGAAATTAGTTAGAAAAATCAGGTTTATCCACCAATAATCCAGTCCATTCGGATATGGAAAAAGCCTTGCAGCCAGCACATCAGAAAACAAAAACTTAGGAAGCATGATTGCAAAGCACAAAGTGGACACTACACCTATTTTGTCTCACACCATTACACCTTAATTGGACATAGACTCACTGATTTTTTGAGCATGAAGTTGTCACAGTATATATGGTTGGGTCAACCACTTTTGACTCGCCCAATATAGCAGTTGATATTTTCAATACACAAATCCTTTCAGTTATTTGCACCAAATAGTGGTCTAGCACTACCCAAATTTGGAGGACGCAAAGTAGTTTTCTCGCCCTGCTTCAGCTTATACAACTCTGGAGGACGCAGATTAGTTTTTTTTTCCACCTTGCTTTAGCTTAGACAACTTAACCTTTAGCGCAATGCCTGCAAATGACATTAAAGTAATCCATTGATGTGTCACGAAATAGTGATCTAGCACTACCTTTAACGCATGCCCTCTTCTAGCTTGGTGTGTCACGAACTCTAAAACTCATACTCATTTTGCTGGCCTATGCTGCATTAGGACCCTGTTGAGGTGTATGCAGGAATCCAAAATTGAAAAGGATGACAAAAATACTTTTAATAAACACCTCTGGTGCAAACCGTACGATCATCCATCAGGTGCCTTTGTTCTGCTCTCTGTTTTCTGTGTTCAACTTTACATCTAACACCAATTTTTCCAGCCTTTTTTTCTTCAGCATTGCATCTGCTGTGGCATGTTACTCTACCTTGAGAACTAACATTTCTTTCAGTCTCAATGAACAACCTATTTATTGATCAGTCAGAAAACTATAGCATATTCTAATGTGTGCTTCTTTCAGATAAATGGATTTCAATAATACAGAGGATGCAATAATTGACAGCCCAAAGATACCTTGTGCCCTTGAGAAGACCAAGTTGCCTATGGGATTTATCCTTAGTTGGGATATGCTGGACAGAGACAAACTTCTACATAAGCAACATAGTCAAACTTCTACATAAGCAGCATAGTGTCGCATTGACTGTAGCTACTACACAAACTTTTTAAGTGAGAAATCACCATTGCCATTTCGCATGTTGATCATAGGTAAAGGAAATGGATAAGAGGCGACAGGAGTTCTTGATTCCACCTATAATTGAAAGTCTTATCCGCATGCATCATGAACATTGCAACCATGTAAGATGTACCTATATACTTTTTTTGCCTCTTACAATGTCAAATGCAATATGTATGCATGTATGTACATATTTGCTGATCTCTCGTGGTTAGTTACAAGCATCAGACCTATACTATGTTACCCCATGGCGTGCAAGGGCGCGCCCTTTATACTAGTTATGTTTAAATAGGAGTGCATATGCTGTGTTTCTTGCAAGCTGCCATAACTATATATGTTTGTTGTGCTATTAGTAGTGAACTAGCTAGTATAGTGACTACTAACAGATAAAATCCTGTAGGACTGAGAGGCATCGTGAACTGCTCTATCACTAGAGAACTTCATCATTGTGGTTTGTGAGGACAATTTTGTGCTGATGCCTGCAGTTGATCCACACCGATCTACCAGCTGCATCCATATGCACATTGTTCTTTTTGTCGTTCGTCGGTACAGCACAGTATTCATTCACAGCCACCATGTAATTTTGAGGTCAGGAACAAGCAGTTTGATGGCTGTCAGCCTGACACCATGGTGGGATCGGAATTCAGGAACTGGCCCCTGCAGCTCGTCTAGCACGGGGTCACCAGCCAACTAACCATTGCACACGGCGCGAACATAAGACCTATGAGCTCATTTTGGTCACCCGTGACGTGCCATGATGAGAATATGAGGTCATGCATGAATCATGAGAGATGATGAAATGCATTCTTGCAACGAGTTCTTGATACAACAAGGATACGGAACCTTCCGAAATGCTCCAGTCTGACCTTATTGGCCCTTTCCAAAGCTCTCACCATGATCATTGGCATGACTAGTAGTTCTTAAGCGATTGAACACTCATTGTAATTTTTGGATAATACAACCTTCAATGGTTAATCACACCGTAGATATTAAAAAAAACAAGTGCAAACACCTTAAATGAAACTTGTGGGGAAAATTTTTGTAGTTTAACCATTCCGTGTAAAAAGTTAGATGGGTCAACAGAAATTTACACAATTTGCTGCTTAAACAAGAATGTTTTGCATTAGGTAGAAAACTTTATGGAACTGGTGCACGCTATTTGGTCTAGTGGTGAACAATAGTGCAGAGGAATCGTTGCATCATCTCTTCCTGGATTGTCCTTTTGCTTTAGCCTGCTGGTGCTGGAACATGCTGGGGATGGCTCATCTCATTCGGGGAGATCTTTTCATAACTCTTGCTCAGTTCAAATTACACATTAACAGGCCGTTCTTGCCAAACAAATTGTCAAACAAATCATCAGCATGCACAAGTATGCAGGCACCAAAAATCTGGTATCTTGCCAAATGCCAAGATGAAAACTTGAATATTTTTTCTTGTACAATAAAAGTTTCAGCAGACAACAAGTTAACTCAATTTCAGCAAATGAAATATCATAAGGTAGATCGATAAACACACATTAATACAAAATCGCAGGAGGAACACCCAAGCATGTGCATATAAAGGCATGTTTTGCCACATCCATAAATCATAATGTTAAACCATATATTGTAACAACGAAAGAAAAGAAAACAAAATGGTTCAGTCTCATAAATGGCTCTCATACAGAGATAGTTAAAATAGGGAACAGGTCGATAACCAAAGAGTTTCAGAATGCAACTTTTGCATCTGAGCTAGACACGAGCATATGCTACCCCAAGGTGCCAAGCAGGTGCTTCCCAATCTCCCATAGTCTTTATTCCTGAAACATGGAACGAAGAATTAGCCCAGGGAAAATGTCATGTAACTTCACTACAGAGAATTTTGCAAATGTGATGCTTACCCCTAGTCCCTATGTACATACTCCTATGGCCAAGCTTCAAATTCCTCAGAAGAAATCGCCAGCAATGGGCATGTCATCGAAGCTCCAGAGGTCCATGCTGCTACCAACATCCTGTGATCCGTCAAGGTTCAGAAGGCTATCAACTGAATCACTTGCACCACCATCCAGAAGAAACCTCATATAGGATTCTAAATCTGTCAGCCCATCAGTGAAATCAACAGCATTGTTCTCCAGGACAGGAGGCACCAATGAGATGTTTGAATTGCTGTTGACAAATGCAGACTCGTCAACTTCAGCAATAGTGGAAATGGGAGCAATGGATGTGATGTCTGGTGTCTTGGTATCATTCTCCCAGCCAAAGTCCGAGCAGCCAAAGGAGTTACTTCCCTGGTCAGAGTGCAGATTCATGATAGGATCCTCAACAGAAGCAGTAGAGTTCATTGCTGGAACAAATGGCATATTGGCATGCTGAACATATAGATTGTTGGAAGGGTAGTTAACAGATTGGTAGAAGGATGCATTTGTGTTGGCAAGGTTGGTCATAGCTGCTTTGACAATAGGCTTCTGTTCAACACTTGACTTGGGTGCTTTAGCAGAACCTGTGCCAGAACGGCGCTTCTGCCCAACTGCTGGTGCATCAGGAAAGTTAACCTTCGCCTTGTTGCCACGAATCTTGCGCGCTTCAGCATCATAAGCTCTTGCAGCTTCCTCAGGGCTATTGAAAGTACCAAGCCACACACGAACACCCTTCTGAGGATCTCTGATCTCAGCAGCCCACTTGCCCCAAGGGCGTTGGCGGATACCCCTGTATTGATTCTTTCTCTTCCTTTTGGCTGACCTTGCTACAGGGGCATCATAATCAGCAGTAGTCATGGTGCTTAAGCCATCTGCAAATAGGGAAAGCAGCTAACCTTAGTAACAATGCCTCAATCAATCATATATATGCATATTGAGTTATGAAACAACATTACAACCAAAATTAGCATTATCCATGTGCATCTCCTTCATATTTGAAGAAAGCACAGTTCAAAACACAATAAATATGGAAGTCCGAGATTCTTTACAACCCTAGTGCCATCAAATAAATCATCATTATGCAATCATATCTAAAACTCCCACTATATACGATACTGCACATGGGAATCAATTTGCAGGTCTGACCTTCCTAAAACTTTGCTTCCAGGACCTACAGTGACTCTGGAATGCCCAACAGCAACCATTTGGACAATTAATAAGACCTAGTGACTCTTCACTGCTCAAATACTCACAACGAAATAAAATCATACAAGGAACCATATGAAACAGCATTTTTTTTCCACGCGGGAAAACCCATTTCCATTAAAGATAACGGAAATACAAAGCATCCGGACAGATACAGATAGACCAGAAGATAGTATCCTGACGACCTAAGAAGATATCATCAGGAGGAACTAAACACGGCAGCAAAAAGGAACTAAACCGGCCGCAGCCTCGCCTAACGAAACCAGCCAGAGCATTACCACTTAGCAAGTAAAAGTCACCGACAGATAGAACCAGCACCTAAACAGGCCAACAGACCAGCGGCAGAAGACCCCCTGACAGAACATCAATGTTACAAAACAAAGTATCGACAGGATCTATTGCAACATCAGCATGATCCAGCAACCACATAATCATGTAGAGTAGTTTAAAAGGAGTCTAGAACAATCCACCCCCCCCCCCCCCAACCCCCCACCCCAGGAAAAAAAAAACATATGCTACAGACATATCAAGCGATACCATCGAGTTCAGAACAATATGCTTCTAATGTAACTAATCATACACGACACCATCCGAGTGCATAAACGGTGGAACTCCCCAAATCCAACACTCGAAGAACCAGGTTGTCTTCCCTCAGACTCCCAGGTTGGGGAACTAAAACAGAGTAACAGACTCTACTGCCCAACATTTCAGAATTATAACACGGATGAAAACGAAAGCCACAGGCTTCATCCCCAATCGGACACCATACAATCATCCAATAAGTTGCAGAATCCCCTAACAAGCCAAAATCCAATATCTAAACAGTAAACACCAATCCCCTAGCTTTTTCTTTCTTCCTCCCCAATCCAACCACCCAGTCGCACCTCAAACACCCACCAACTCCCTGAGCCCCCAAAATTCCTCAACCTGTCAACGAACCCTTAGATTCTACTCGTCTACATCAATCAAACGCAAAAATACATATACAAGGCTACAGGGTACAGGCATAGAAAATAAGTCGCCTCGAGCTCGAGCTAGTACCTCGGGAGAAAGTCCCCTTGGCAGCGAAGGGCTTGATCTCGACGACGTCGTCGTCAGCCCCATCCCCGAACTCCAAATCCGAATCGCCGGAGTCAGCCTCGAAGTGCGCGAAGTCGGCCTCGAAGTCGTCCTCATCGTACTCCGCCGCGAACGAGCGCCTCCCGCCGCCGCCGGCCCTCTTGGGCTTCTTCTTCTGCCAGATGTTCCGCTCCGCCGCCCGGCGCAGCTCCGGCTCGCGGAGGTCGTCGAGGATCGCGCCGCCGCACATGGCTCAGTCGTCGTCGGGTGCTCCGCCGCCGCGCGCCGGAGCGAGCAGTAAACAAATCGGTGGCTTGCGAGAGCGAAATGGTGGACGAAAAAAAACTTTGGAGAGCGCGGACGTGGTGTGGGCCCTATATATTGGCTGGCCGCCACTGGCACAGTCCGCAGGCGCGTAGGTGCCGGGAGGTCCGATGGGGGCCACACGTCAGTCGACGGAGGCGTCAAGCTGGAGCCGCGGGGTTAGAAACGGAAAAGCTACAGTAATAATGGTACCGAGTACGGAGTAGTAGACAGAAGACGGCGAGGACTCTGACATTTGCATATTGCCCCCTGTAGAGGTAGAGTTTTACATAGGTACACCTTAAATCTAATCTCAATCTAGGACATTAGACATTAAGGTATCAAAGCACCAATGTCACATTTGGAGTATTAGAATTTTAGAAAAAACATCCTCCACAATGTTTATTAATATAGTATAGTACAAGTATAACGCGTTGTAGATTTGGCGAATAATAACGGCGCTGCAGGTTAGGAGAATAATAACGGCGCCGCAACTTTGGTGAACAAAACCAGCGGCGGACATTTAAAGAAGAAAAATTATGACGGCGCCGCAGATTTGGCGAACAAAACCAACAGCGGACATTTTTTAATCAAGAAACGGACATCGGGCTTTAGGACAAACCCGCACGAGTTTAGCATGCCAAAGGTACAGTCACGAGGCATGCGGTAGCCTTGGCGCAATGTGTAGGCACATAGCTACCGGAATATGCGGTGTGTCCCCACATCAGTTGGTGCTTGGTAGCGTCAAGCGGAAGTCACATGGTTAGAAGACCGCGAGGCCTAGGACATTTGTATATTGTCCCTCCGTATGTGTAGAATTTTACATAGGTACACCTTAAATCTACTCTCGATCTTAGCTATTACGCATTCATACTTTGGTATCCGAGGCTCCAATGAGTTTTACATAGGTACACCTTAAATCTACTCTCAATTTAGGACATTAGACATTAATACTTCGATATCAAGGCTCCAATATCATATTTGGAGTATCGGAATATTAGGAAAAACATCCTGCACAATATTTATTAATATAGTATAATTATAACGGCGCCGCAGGTTTGGCGAACAAAACCAGCTGCGGATTTTAATCAAGAAAAAATTATGACGGCGCCGCAGGTTTGCCGATCAAAACCGACAGCCAACATTTAATTATGAAAACGGGTGTCGGGCTTTATAGACAAAGATACACGAGTTTAGCGCTCCGAAGGGTCACGAGGCATGCGGTAGCCTTGGCGCAATGTGTAAGCACATAGCTACCGGAATATGCGGTGGGTCCCCACATCAGTTGGTACTTGGTAGCGTCAAGCGGAAGTCACATGGTTAGAAGACCGCGATGCCTAGGACATTTGTATATTGCCCCTCCGTAGGTGTAGAATTTTACATAGGTACACCTTAAATCTACTCTCAATCTTAGTTATTACGCATTCATACTTTGGTATCCAAGGCTCCAATGAGTTTTACATATATATATAGTTAATTATTTGGCATATAATAAAAATATCCTACTCCCTCCTTCCATCTTTGATTGTAGCATTTGACTATTTCACCTATAAAGGAGAAGGAAACGCTCCACTCCTACCTATATCAATTAAGACTTTGTTTGGTTGCTTGCATGACTCTAGCAAAATATAATTCTTGCAACCCCTGCCTACTAGCTCAACTATGTCCGTTTGAATCCACCCAACTAGCTAAGTATTATTAATTATGTTAGCTAGAATTGTTAGCTAGGTGGTAGGTAAGACATTAGTCGACTTAGTAGTCCTAGATATAGCAATATAATTAGAACCTTAGCTAATTTTCAATTGCTATAAATCTATTAGTTGTATGGGGTCAACGAGCCTTGATGATTGAAACAGTGATGTTATGGCCAGGCCATTGCAATAAGAGTACGATACTCTTGTTTATGAGAAGATTTAGCGTGGTCTTTTATTTGTAGCAGCAAGGAACCGAGCTCAGCAATAGTGATGCTCATGGTGCTGGGAATTGATTGATCTTCGAGTATCCTCTGAACTGAATTTTCTATTCTCCACCCTCAAAATATTATATAGTGCGTCACCGAGGACCATTTCGAATTCTTCTCGTCGTCCCGTTCCACAGCTCTAGAATGTCTGTCTCCTGTTCGCACCACCGTGGCACGAGAGCGATCGGTCAGATGCACGCAGCCGTACCGTACAGCACGCTCGGCTCGGTCAACCCAACGCCCGAGACTCCATCCGTCGCCCCTTCCTCGCTCCCTGACGAAAGAGAGAGCGCTTACGGATCCCACAAGCCGGCCCGCAGGCACCGTGGTCGTTTCGCCATCTTCCTGCCGATTTCACGCACGTTTTCGGCCGTCGGCCGTCCGTCCAAGCGGAGTCTCCCGGTAGACCCGACCCTCTGGCGCCGTCGCGCGTGGCGTCCCCACTCCCCAGTCGGCTGGCGAAAGCGACCCGTGCCGAACTGGCCGACCGACCGGTCTCGGTTGAGTCTCGCGCGCGGGTGCCGATCGAGAGGTCCAAAAGGTGACGGGGTGCGTTCCGTGTCACGTTTCCCCCACCCCTATGGCGCTCCTCCCTCTTTCTCGCGGACAAAATCGTGTTGCGTCGTACTCGTACTACACGCGACGGGAGAACGTACACGTACGACAGGGAAAGCCACGTTCTGCCACTGTGCCGGACGCCTGGCGCTGCTCGCGTCGTTTTCGCGGCACGAGCTCGATCTCGCCGGGTTTTTCCCCCCCTTTTACTGCTACAAGTCGTACGTCGGCGGTGATCGATCGACTTTTTCTGAGAGAGATGATCGAGGCTAGCTAAAAGTAAGTGGAGGCTAGTTTGAATTAATCTACTTACTATGTATAGTACTACTCGTGACCGTAATAATAAATTAGTTTGTTCAAATGCAAGTTGGAATATGTTTTTCAGCAAATTACTGTCCCACCTAATTCGCTTTTGACGGACCTGCCAACTGCCATAGGGTAGTACTCGATGGATCGTTCGTTCTTTTCGCTGATCAAATTGGAGCAAACAGTCAACCGACCGATCGGTGAGGCCAGCTAGCTAGCTTGGTGCACATGTAGCTAGGCAGAACATTTCTAACTCGTTTTTGATGAGCGAGGTCGAGTTGAACTGACCAGCGCTTTAGCCTTTAGATGCACCTACACAACACCGTCCCACCTGACTTTCAAACGTAGCCATGCTCACGTCATAGCCCGTTTCCATTCTTGCCAGTTCCGTTTTGTTATTTTCCTCGAAGACTCCAGTTAATGAAAAAGAAAAAGGTCTAGATGAATTTGTGGTTAATTACCTTCCTTTACGTGCGTTGAAACGAAAAGAAGAACTTACCATGATACCATCTCATCCTTAAACACGTGTTACATATATGTATATCAGTATATGTCGTGCTCCAGAAAGAAGGAAAAGCCCATACACGAGAGTGTTTAGCCCATGAGATACACCTACAGTACACTAGAAAGCGAAGGAAGCACGAGAACTGGATCGCCACTCGCTAGCTAGTAGCTAGTACATCACTCTTCAATCAATCGCCATCACCACGACACCACGTCAAAGCTCTCCACAAGCTTCCCTCATGTGACGTGTCATTGTATTGGCTTGCATTGGTTGAACGGCTAGCCTGTAGCCAGCATCAGTGCCTTTTGTTATTACTATTATCAGAAATAGTTGCAGCACGAGTGATGAGGCACCTTTCATGCCATCTACATACAAAATGATCATCACCGAGTACTGAAAATTAATCATCTGTGCTGCTGCGTGCGTCACCTTTCATGCCATCTACATACAAAATGATCATCACCGAGTACTGAAAATTAATCATCTGTGCTGCTGCGTGCGTCTACAGTTCACAGTACCGTAGCGAATAAGCATCATGCTCTGTCTCGCTGACCGTACTCTCTGTTTCCATATTTGTCATTACCCATCACATGCATGATTCAGAGCTTCTTTCCTTAGATAGTTAGAATTAGATTAGATTATATCAATGAAAGCCGGTAACGGATCTTTCGAAAAAAAAGAATTAGATTAGATTGCTTGTCGCTCTCATGTTGAACAACATCGCAAATTAACACTCACTCACTCTCTGACTCGTCGATGTAGACACAACAACAAAAATCACATTTTCAAGCCAAAATGCACAAGTTAGCGAGAATGAGGGTGCAAACGCAACACACCAAAAATTGTGATGTACTCTTTTTTTTCCAAGGCAAGATTGTGACGTAGTACAAGCAAATTGTTGCTTATTTTGTGTGGCCTATTAGCTAAAATAGTGCCAAATGCATGACATGAGTATCATTCTTTGTAATAACATGCACACGGCACACACACACATTTCGTATCACCCAAGCACAGTACTAGGATTATTACTATATTTACCAGTAGAACGCGACCGGAGGGGAAAAGCCCCAACCGTTTTTCATTAATAGGAAAGTCACAGCTTCCCGGCCGCTGAAAAACCCCCGAACCCTGGCTTCGCCAGCGAGGGGATTTTTATTGTGCAACGCCCAAGCTTTGAACCCTGGATGGGTGGCTTCTCAAGTGGAAGTCCTACCACTGAGCTACAAGCTCATTTGCTGGAGTGGGCATGTTGTATTGCAAAAAAAAAACTTAATTACATAGGAAATCAATTAATTAAAAATAGAAATGACGAAGGTGACACATCCGTGCTACTGTAGAAGGAGGTTAGTAATCGTTTCCACTTAAATGACACCCAGAGCCAAGTTCAGAAAAAACTGAAAATGGTATTTTCTAAGTGTAGGAAGTAAGTCTGTATTCGTTTTTAGCTCTGACACTTCACGTGGAGCAACTTCTTTGTGGAGTTTTGTGAAAAAAAACTTCTTTGTGGAGCTTGAGCTAGTTTAGAAAACATTTGGCAAAAACAACTCTAATGACAGTTCTATAATAAATTAGTATTAGGTATGTGAGGAGGAGATAGGAGAATTATTTTTTTTCTTTTCTTTAGGTCTTCTCTACATAAAAGGTTTCAGTTCTTCAGCTCTTTGCAGTGACCCATTTTCTAGATGCGTGTTTATGCATGGCTCCTAAGAAGCTAGAGCTAAAGCCCTATAAGACCAGTCTAATGTCTCGAGCCAAGTTTAGGGACCCGAAGATGTCATTCTAAAGTTGGAGAACTAGAATAACCCTTGTGCCAAGTGTAAATTTTTTTCTAAGAAGCTAGAGCTAAAGCCCTATAAGACCAGGTCTAATGTCTCGAGCCAAGTTTAGGGACCCGAAGATGTCATTCTAAAGTTGGAGAACTAGAATAACCCTTGTGCCAAGTGTAAATTTTTTTCTACCAGACGTAAACATTGATGCATGCCAATATTTTGTTGTATGTTGATTGCCTAATTAGGTTACATATTTCAAACAAGACAGTGTCTTAAACACCATAAAGTCAACTAATCATGTGGTTATCAAAACAAAACAGAGTGCAAAACAATGATTTAAATAAATAAGTATCGTGACTACAAGTAATACAATTACTAGTAACATGAACAAATTAAATCCAAACAACTCCAAAATAGACCACCAAGACCAACAGGTTGATAGTGTTTGTACTCGTAGACTGAACGGGTCATCTGCATGCATTGCCGTACAACGATCAATTCTAAAAACATTTCCCCCGTGGATGCTCATCGATCAAATCTAGGAGTTAAACCACCGAGAAGCATTCAAGAAAGAGCGGTTGGGCTTGTGTAGCGCGTACCGCCAGACAGCAGACGCGAGCCGCGCGGGCGGTCGTGAGTTGTTCAGGGCACGCGGCACCCCCGCGTCGCTTTCGCGGAAATAACCTGGGAGGGATACATCCGCAGCTCGGATGGATGCCGACATCGTCGTCGGCGTCGAGTCATGACTACCGCGGCGCCGTACCTGCGCGTCGTGGGCGGCGCCCGTGTAAAGCTGCAGCGCGCGCGGCGCCGTACGTACTACTCCTGCAGTCCTGTCGACCACACACGGCCGCGGCCGGCTTACTCCTGTCGGACGGGCCGGCCCGACCCCGACGGCCCCAACCCGTGCGTTGTTTTGGTTCGTGGACGCGCGCCTCTACTGTGCTGATTTTGTCCAGCACCTCCACCGGCTCTGATTTTGTCCAGTCCACGTCACCGGCTGCTACTGTGCTACAGCCAAAGACTGAAGCTCTTCCCAAGAAAACAAAAGGCCGGCGTTCAGCACGCGCCAGTGCGCCACGCCACGCGGGGGCATGGGCGTTCGGTAGGCATGAAGGAACAGAACGACTCGTCAGCGTTTTGGTTGGAATGTTTTGTTCCCTGTTTCGGCGAGCTGGAATTTTCCAACGCTCTGTTTTTTTGAAGGGGGCGACAACAACGACGACCTTTACTCGTTCAGGGCATGATACAGCCCACAGACGCCTACCCGTCTCCAAGATATTATATAGGCAACTAAAAAAGGCGAACATCAACCCATAGGCGAGGTTATGCCTTGCCAACCGGTTTAATCTTTTGAATGAAAAGCTACGATCAATCTTGAATATAATCTTGTATACTTTGGTGTTGCCGTTTTCATAACTAAAGCACAAGCGCCATACATGAATATCAGAAAAAAAAATAGTTCCATGCACAAGTAGGGAAAAGAACGATCCAATTCCCTGGTTCAGCTATGGCTAACATACATGCATCTGATCCATGTTCTCTATGTGGAGTTGATCAAGGAAAAGCATGCACACAATAGCCACAAACTTTGGAAAGTTTCTAGAGGTATATGAGATCGGACCCAAATTCGTTCTTGTAAACTTTCTAAAGATAGCCTTCAGTTTCCTCCGCACACGCGCACGCACACCACCGGATCCTGCTCGTCGACTCCCCACCGTACAGCGCGACTGTAGAGAGACGAGTGCTCCTTGGACCACGAGCCACGCTCGTCGTCTCGCGAACAGACGGGGCGGCCTCATCTCCTCAGCAACAGGGTTCTATTTGTAAATTATACGGCATACAGACGGCATGTAGAGACGCGCTGTACATGCCCTCAGCACCAACGCACTGTGTACACCACGTTCAAACAAAGAGGCCCAGGCTCCAACTCCAATCGAATTCCGCGTCTTATTTCTGGACCCTGCTGCGCAATGCACGACTTCGGAGCATCTCCTTAAGGCTGGAGCACGGGACACCGACCCTCTAGAAATTTTGGTGCCTTGGACCGCGTGGTGTAACTTGAGAGCCCTGTAAACTCTAGAAATTTTTGGGTTAGACACTCTTGGCTTCTTGGGCTTACGTACTTGTTACCTTGGTTTAGTTAGTCAGATTTCTTTTCTCAGAAGAAAAGTTAATCAAAGTCCCCCGTTGTTGTTGCATAGAAGAAACCAACTTTTTTTTTTCTAAGTTCAATCAGCATTTGTGACCTGTGCGAGGTAATAACTAGATTGCGAACTGGGTTACCTCTCCGATAATACTGATAGTGCGCCTGCCGCTTTTTTTTTTTTTTTTTTGAGAGAGAGGATGATAGTGTGTTTGCCGCTGCATGGTGCTGTGCAGGCTTGCACGGCTTGCAGCCAGCTCTTCCGAGCACACAGCTCTTCTTCATGGAAAATGATATTGGGCCCTACCTGGCCGTGAAGGCTCGAACTATGAAGAGACAGCCCAGAAGATTTAGACCTCCTCCTTCTACAAGCCGCGGCCCATATTATATGCTTCCTAGCTCCTACTCAGGCCCACGAGAAACGCGGCGAAATTATTGGCGGAACCGAGTCCGCGCCCCGAAATAATTTGGCGGGAGAATTCCCCTCCACTGGTCATTTCGGCATTTTTCTCTCCCTCAGTCCCTCTCCTTTTCTCCGACGGAAAACCTGGGTGGAGAAAGAAAAAAAAAAAGAAGAAACAGAAAAACAGGCCTCGGGTCCTCAACCCTAGCGGCGGCGATGGCGCGCGGCGGCGGGGGGCGGTCGAAGAAGGATGGGGAGGAGGAGCTGCGTGTGGCGAAGCGCGGGTACAGCGAGGCGGTGGCGGTGGGGGACCGGGGGGAGGAGGCGAAGTGGGCCAACGTCGTCGGCGACATCCACAAGCGCCGCGGCGAGTACCACAAGGCGCTCGACTGGCTCCGGAAGGACTACGAGGTCACCCGCAAGTACCTCTCGCAGAGGCAACTTTTCTCTTCCATCCAGTCGCTCGGCGAGGTCCACCACCGCCTCGGCCACATCAAGGAGGCGCTCAAATACCAGGTCAATCCTCAGTCCTCCACATCCCATCACCCGCATCCCTTCTCATTACTTTCGTACCGAGTACCGACCTTAATTTTCAGATGTTTAAAGCGATAGGGGCTGGGCTGTGCAGTATAACGCTAATGCATTCCCACTTGCAGTGGTAATTTCGGTGTTGAATTTATGAGTTTTTCGACCATTTGGTTTGGTGGCCTATTGATCTGGACATGCATTTGGACTGCAGTGTCAAGTATAGGGTTTGGTTGTTCTCAAATTATTATGTTATTAGGGACTGTATATATAATATACAATTGAATACCTGCTGTGGTGTGGACTTTCTGGTAGTGCATCTGTACATTAAATTATTATATATATGATAATAAATTGTTTGAAATGTCTGATATTTAGTGATGTATGTGTGACCCCCTGCCTCGATTTGGCCTATACTTGGCTCGTTATGTTGGGTTTTGGCACATGTTGATTGTTTTAGTCTGGCGTTAAATGCTACAATTGGGATGCTAAGAATTAGACTAATACTCAGACCTCACTTTATAAACCCGAAATTTACATTTTGCTGATTCTGCTACATGAACTCAAACCTCCATTTCCCTTGATGTTTGTTGGTTTGACAGAAGGAGCACCTAAAGCTTGCAAAGGACTCTCATGACCTTCTTGAGCAGCAGCGAGCTCACACACAGCTTGGGAGAACATACCATGAGATCCTTCTAAGTGACCGTAGTGCCCGATCTGAAAGTGACCATAGTGCCATAAGCAATGCAATGATACATTTTAAATATTCGATGAAGCTGGCAAGGGATCTGAAGGAGAAATCCCCTTCTCAAAAGTCGGAAGGCCTAAAACAACTGATTGATGCTTACAATAATCTGGGCATGCTTGAGCTGGACCTTGATGATTTTGAAGGAGCTGAGAGACTACTTATAGAGGGTCTGAGGATATGTGATGAAGAAGAGGTAGATTCATATGATGATGCTCGCACTAGGCTCCATCATAATCTAGGAAATGTGTATACTGAACTACAGAATTGGGAAAAAGCCTTTGGGCACATCCAGAGGGATATACAGATATGTAAAAAAATAGGTCATCTTGAAGGTGAGGCAAAAGGATACATAAATCTGGGGGAGTATCATAATCGACAACAGAATTATGACGATGCAAAACGTTGCTACAATAAAGCTCTTGAAGTAGCAAAATCCTTGGAAGATGAGAAGGCTCTAGTGGAACAAATTGAGCGGAATATTGAAGCAGTTACAAATGCAGCTGAAGTATTTGAGCAGTTGAAGGAGGATGAACATAAGCTAAAAAAACTTGTCCGAGACACTTGTAATGCTCGTGGAACATCTAAAGAGAGAAAACTCCTCCTTGATCAGCACACATTGCTGGATAATCTTATTGAGAAGGCCAGTTCGATACGTGCATGGCAAAAAGTAAGCGGACTGCATGGTAACTAGTACATGATTTTTACTCACATTGCTATAAACTTGGACCATCATATCCAACAGAATCTATTTATTATTGTTTTGATTTTATTCACAAGTAAGCGGGTTTTTTTTTCATTTCTTATCCTAAAGAGAGAATCTATTTATCCTATTTTTTTTACTCACATTGCTATAAACTTGGACCATCATATCCAGCATGATAGCTTCTATGACTGAAAGAACTGAGAGTCTGAGACACAATCGTTCTTGGTTTTATCTTTCGAGCTGCAGTTCTGGATCTGTATATGATCTCTCCAACCAATAATCGGTTAGCTGAATCTGAACATAAAGTTTACTAAAATAGGAAATAATGTTTTGTTTGTTAGCAATATTAATGTTTTATTTGGAACCTCTTACTAACTTATTTATACAAGTAGGGATTATAACTTTCAACTTAATTACCTGTATTCTATATTTGCACTGCACTCTGTTAACCTGAATTTTTTCTGAGCAATGCAAAGAAAAGTAACCAGATTTGATGGAACTATGCGTTTGCGTTCTAATGTTATATTGGTGCCAAGGGAAATGGTTTGGTACATAGTGTTTGTGTGACCAGCTTTGTCAGAAAAGTCACACTGCCCATTCCCAATTTGATGTCCTGAGACATATCATAAACGTAGGAGCCTGATAAAACCAATCATAGATAGCTTTCATTTGCTATATTATGTTTGAAAACCAACTATTGATCAGTTTATTTACTTTCTGAATTTCAGAACTGAAATGATTAAAACAGTGTGCAAATATGTCAAATGCATTTATGCTCACCCCACTAATATCAACAATGCACTGGGGGTGCAATATAATAATCTCATGATTCATTCCTGTAATCTTTGTTCTCCAGCACAAGGAATTCTCAAAAGGGAAAAAAGGGTAGCAAATGAACTTTGTGACAAGGAAAAGTTTAGTGATTCTCTTCTGTTGATAGGGGAATCATACCAAAAGCTTAGAAACTTCAGTAAAGCTCGTAAGTGGTACATGAGAAGTTGGAATGAATGTCGGTTGATTGGGAGCTTGGAGGTGAGTCACTACTCTATCCTCATCTGTATTTGTGAATGTGCTGTCATGCCTCCTACTAGTATGACCACCTTCCCATTATACTCGTTTACTTGATGATGTCAAATTGTGCTTATCTAAGATATCCCTCTTTCAGGGACAAGCATTAGCAAAAGTGAACATTGGCAATGTTCTTGATTCTTGTGGTGATTCGGCTGGTGCATTGCAAGCTTACAAAGAAGGCTACAGGTATTATCTTGATGTCTTCCTGTCCAAGATCTCATGTAACTTGCATGCTGTGATCTTAAGTAAATGACCATGAACAACACATAGGATATGACATTGGTGGCCTTATTCACTAACATGTCTTTTCTGTTAGGCATTTGAGAACCCATTTATTGTATTAATGAAAACTATATGATTTAAAAGTTGCGATTTAGAAATGAGAAATTGTGAGTGCTAATATCTTGAGTAGCTGCATTTTTAGTTCTGGATTGCACCAATCTTCTAGGGAAACACTTTATATATCAAGGGATTGATCTTGTCCTAAACATCCTGCATTTTTAATTCTTTTAACATATTGCAGAGTTTATTTGTTTAATCCCATATTTCTGTTTTAGTTTTCATGTCGCATTATTGTGTTGAGTGTGTGCCCGTTCCACCTATCTTTTTATAATAATTAACTGCTCTTGTCCTCAACAGCATGGTGCTTCCATCTTTAGTTTCTGATGCTTGCACCATCACCATATCATATGCAGGATTGCTTTGGAAGGAGACCTACCTAATTCGCAACTTACTGCCCTTGAGAATATGCATTACAGTTATATGGTCAGATTTAGCAATATTAAAGAAGCGAAGTAAGTTACTCAGAACAGATTTTTGCACAAAAGCATTTTATTTTACGGAAACTAAAGGGACTTCCTTTTTTCAGTAAAATGCAGGAGAAAATAGACAATCTTAAGCAAACATTGAATCTATGTGAAGCAAGGGATACTGTTAGTGACTATTGCTCAGAAACTGATACCGAAGATGGTTGCGCATCAGATAATATGCTTGGTGCTGACAATGACTATGGGCAGGCTGCAAATAACTACTCTGAGGAACATGATGATGATGTTACACTTGCTTCACTCGTTCATAGGAGTGGGAGCTCATCCAAGACTAAGGCACGCAAGATACGGAATTCTTCTAAGAAGGTTGATGATCTATGTGATGTGGCTGAAGAGATACATAGTTCTTCTAAGAAGGTTGATGAACTAGGTGATATGGCTGTGGGCACTAGGACAGTTTTAAGTAGATCACGTGCTGATCATTCTGTTGGCCGAAAACGTGTCCGTGTGGTCTTATCAGATGATGAATCCGATGAGAATCCTGAAATTGTTCAGTTAAAAAGGACATCAACTAGTCCAGCAGATAGTATGTCAATCTCAGGTACAGCCTTGATTAGCATTGCATATTCATATGTTGGAATGTCTAAAATTTACCTCCTAGTTGTATTGACGCCTCATTTTCGTGGCCAGCAGATCATGGAGCAAACAACAGCAGAAACCAGGTAACAAAACACTGATGATCCTTTAGGCTTTATGTTCTTGACTGGGAATTGAAATCTAAGAGCAATTCCAAGAGAGTGGCTAATCTCTTGGAGTTGCTTTAAGCCATATTTGTCAGGGATCGAGCTCCCATGCGCATAGAGTTTGTAGGCTAATATATAGCAGTTTAAATATCTATTTTTAGTTTGCAATGCAAACATAATTGCTTCACCCAAACAACCTCAATATATCCCTCTCCTCATCCCCAATTCCATGAATTCTTGTATAGTATATCCTCATTCAAGAAATTTTCGGAGCTGGAGATATGCCAAAAGGGCTATGGTGTGGTTTACAGCATCTGCTGGTTCTCTTTGGTTACACCAGATGTTGATGGCAATTTAAAGCAGTCAGTTCTTGACTTCTTATTGTACTTCTCCTGAAACACCAAATATTGAGAGCTTCTATCCATCTGCAGGATACTTTACAACCTAATCAAACAAGGGATGCACCCTGTCCTGCTGAGGAGAGTATTTGTTCATTCAAATCAAATAGTCCTATTGGTCATGCTTTTGAAGGCATAGGATTAGGTGCTTCCAGTGTAGGAAAGGGATCAGCCTCCAAATCAGCGGCAAGTGGTTCCAAGTTCAGTACTCCTGGCTCAAACAGTCTGCATGACAGCCAAAATGTTGTTGGTCTTCAATCCACAGATGCTGATAATGTAAGTACTACAACTACTTCTATCTTTCCGTGCTTTCAAATTATAATTTCTCGAGAACGCCAGCAAGTGAAAAGCATCACAAATTGTTCTACCCCCCTGTACTTAGTTTAGTGGAAAATTTGTGTGATAGTATATTATGTTCAATTCAGCCAATTACTCTGATACATCAATACATACGCTGATGTACTGAAACAGATCCTTGGTGTCGGTTCAAGTGAGTCTTGTTGTCTTACTGTTTGTCTGGTGTTTGTTCACGCAAACTTCTTTTCTCCCATCTCCCGTTTAATAAATGACACGGTTGTCTTTCATGTCTGAGAAAAAAAGTAAGAGTCACTTCGTGATATTTATTTATTTATTTGAAGAAGCAGGAGGTGCATAGTTAAATCTGATGAATCTGTGCATACTCCTTAGCCTCAGACCCTCATCAGGCATTTACTTGCAAGTTACGCGGTTACTCCAACTATGGATATTCTTTGGAATAAAATGGGATGTTTCCTCTGCAGCACTTTTGGGCCTTCAGAATCGGTGGCCATCTGGTTTACTTGGATGGACGCGCTTGTGTACATGAAGGTGCTTTTAGCATTGACTCTCTCAAAGTTGAAGTAGCATGTGTCTATTATCTTCAGATTTCTGATGAAAAAAGATCCAAAGGTTTGTCTTCTAAGTTCAGCTTTCTCGTCAATTACTGTTTACTTTGTTGCCTTTGCATTTGTCCTACTTAGCTTGGTTGGTCTTCTATTATTGGGACACCTACATTTTATTTTTCTATACTTGCTGATGGGATCTTATCTTACATTCATATATTACTTTCTAGGTCTATTGCCTATTATTGGGGAACTCAAGTTTTGTGGAAAGGTATTGGAAGATGCTGCATCCATATATTATGATGATCAGCTTGCTTCTGAACAGAAGTGTGTGGATGTTGTTATTGATGGTATGCATGTTCCTTATCTTTTTGTAGAATGGAGTGCCTTGTTCTCAACTACGAAGTATATTTTTAGGACTACTACTCTTGCATGGATACTAGGACACATGAAGATTGTTTGGCATGTTTGTTTCCCTTGCTCTCCTTGCTTAGTAGCCTTGCTGGTAGGCAAGAAAAACCTTCCAGTGGAGAAGAACCCATTTGTCTATTCTCAAATGCAAGCAAACCCTTGCCCAGAAGCCCACCTTTGATTCTTTGTTGCTGGCATTGGATATGCATTAACAAATTCAACAATTGAAAAATGTCTAATTCACAAATACAATATATATGTGATTTATATACTGCATCATGCTAGCCTACTACAATGCAGTGCGAAATAGAAATGTAGAATATGCAATTTATATACTGCATCATAGTAGCCTACTACAAATCTAGAATGCAGTGCCAAATAGAAATATAGAATATGCAATTTATACACTGCATCATACTAGCCTACTACAATGACAGTGCCAACTTACCAACTGCTCCAATGCCTTCTAATGACAATAGGAAAAATCCTTACAATGTTCCTATCCACCCAATGTTAAGAAACCTTCCTCTTTGTCTGTGTAAAGTTTCCAGTGCATGTTATTACACTGCGTCATAGAAGTTTAGACTATCATCGACTCATCATGGTTTATAATACTAAGTTCACTCTTAAGGGGCTATTGAAATATGGCGTGCAGCAGCAGCTCTCAACTTTCGGGTTTCCTTATCTAGGAGCAATAAACTTCTTTGATAATAAAATAAGGTCCTCAATCTAATTTTTGTTAGTAGTCACTGTGAGACTGGTCTGGCGCTTGGCCTTGCTACGTAGAGAGTAGGGGGGAGACTGGCGAGGATGATGGTATTGGCGACGGCGAGGTGCCGTGGCTGCAGGGAGTTGCGCAAGGATGAAGAAGAGAGGGACGCCGGGCGCCCAAGGGAGGCGAATGTCTCAATCCCAGGCTAATTTCATTCCTTTGCCAAGTGTCATCCTTATACAATCAAAGCTTACGACTTGATGCTAAAATTAGGGAAACTTCAAATCAATTCAACCTAGACCACTAGACTCGGCCTCTGGCCGGTGGTGACCGTCGCACAGCGTGTGCATGGGGCAATGCGCTCGGTCTCAGCCACTTTGCTCCTTGACTTGTTCCTTGGCTCAGCGTTCGTATGTCTTGCCGACCATAACAGAGACCTTTAGTTCTGGCTGGAAGACAAGCTTTTACCTCTGTCCGCTTTAAATTATTTTTGGATTCTTCAGCACTCATTGTGTACTTCAGCTTGTCACAGAGCTAAGCACCCTCTAGGTGCCTATATGTTTTCTGTCCCCCACCACCAACCCTTCCCCCACGTGTGTCCCTTTCCCTCTCTGGTTCCACTGCGAAGTTCATTATTTCGTATAGAAACGCATCATGATGAGGCTGTGAAACATAATTTCCATTATTTTATCAGTGAATATATATTCTGACGTACCATATATTTGTAATGAAGATTGGGTGCCAAAGCGGCTGATGAAATTGTATGTTGATTTCTGCATGAAGTCCTCAGAAGCACCCAATAAGAAGCTTCTGACGAAACTATATAATCTTGAGGTAAACATTTTAGATATGCATTGCTCGTATGTCGTATGTGAATGATAGTGTCAAAACGCAGCTCTACTTAACTAAAGCCAAATATGTTCCTTCTATTTTCTGACAGGTATCTGAAGATGAAATCATTGTTTCTGATTGCGGACTGCGGGATATGTCAATTGCCCCCTTTCTTGATGCCCTAAGATCTCATAAAACAATAGCAGTTTTGGATCTTTCTCATAATTTACTAGGTAGCCTTTTTTCCAGTAACTACAGTCATTTCATTTCATAATTACTTCGACAGTGCTGTATAAATCAGTTACAGCTAAATGGTTGCTTCTTTAGGCCCTTGTAGTGCAGCACATAACATGTTCTAGCAGTCCCCTTTTTATGTAGTGCTCTGTGCTGTTGCAAGCAGTTAAAGCTTGACTTTTTGTAGCATTTCAAGGACAATATTTTGAATCACTCAGTAGTTAGTAATTAATTCATTGATGATCGCTTTACTTTCTGGTTTTAATTTTAGGATGGTGTAGAATAACTATGCTCTTATGGCTTATTGGACTGATCTGTTATTCCTGCTCACAAATCTCAGGAAACCAAACAATTGAAAGCCTTCAGCATATATTTGCTTCATCAAGTCACACATATGGTGGCTTGACTCTGGATTTACATTGTAATCAATTGGGTCCAACTGCTTTATTTCAGGTTTTTACAATCCCAGAAACTTATCTGTCAAAGTAAAATAATATGATACTCCTATCACCCCATCAGGATTTTGGTTTGAAATTCTGCATTCAGCTTCTGCACATTTGTAACATGCGTAAAAAAGATGAGGGAACATTCTAGCATGTGGTAATCTGATACACTTTATTTATGGAGTTATATTACAAGAATGCAAGATATTTAAGCCATTTCTTCGAGGTCCACTAATATTTGTTTATCAAAGGAAGACCTTGGGTCTTCTTGCAAAATGGCTCTTGAATAGGATACAAAAAACCTGATGAACAATCTATTAGTTTCTAAAGATTTCTTGATGCTTTGGTATTTTTAGAAATTAATATTTCTTAAAAACAAACTCTAGAATCCTCTTTGATTGAATCTGCTAGGGACATTTTAGCTGGTTACTTGTTTTAGTTCATTTGGTTTTTATTCCAACTGATCTCACTTCTTGACCCGAGTCAACATAAATTCTCTTGCTTTATGTTCTGTATAATGCTAAGCCACCTTTTGTTCCTTATTTACTGAATAGATATGCGAGTGTGCTATTTTGACTGATCGATTGGAAGTACTTAATCTATCTGGGAATCGCCTCACTGATAGATGCAGTTCTTACCTTTTCACAATCCTGCAAAAGTGCAAAGGTATGTAGCACTTCGTACATCAGTAGAATTGTAGAAATGCATATAGCTTCTTGGAGACTAGGGGGTGGGGGTGGGGGGCAGGGAGGCGCTAGGATACAGGCTAGCCGGGGCTTTCCCTGATTTTTATTGTTTTCTTTCATTGACTGCCATAAGCCTATTTTTTGAAGGAGACATTTATTTTTGCTTCGTAAATTGTATGTCATGTATTTGCTTTGTTCACAGCACTTTATAGCTTGAATATCGAGCAGTGTTCTATCACATCAATAACTGTTCAGAAGATGACAGATGCACTTCATGAAGATTCTGTCCTTTCACATCTCTCACTAGGTACTTGTTTTCATAACGGCCTGCTTCTCTTCTGATTTGTATATTAGCAATGTCCATTTACTATCACTCAAAAATTCCATACCCTCGACAGGAAAGAACAACCCAATTTTTTGCAATACAATGCTTAACCTTCTATCCAAACTCGCGTCTCTCACAAGGTTAGCAGAAACTGTCCATATTTGTTGATAGATGCTACATTGTTAGCAAGTATAGACCAGCCATGCATGTTGTCATTGCAGGTTTTCAGAACTAAGCCTGACTGGTATAAAACTAAATAAGTTAATGGTTGATAAGCTGTGCCTCCTTGCACAATCCTCGTGCCTCTCAGGACTTCTGCTAGGTGGAACTTCGATTGGACCTGTAATTTGCTTTCCATTTTCTTTGCATTTATGGTTAGTGTTTGCAGCCTGTACATAAGCAATATGTCATCTGATCTGGTGCTGCTGTCTATGCAGGTGGAGACGGTTAGGCTTACTGAGGCATTGTCTTGTACATCTCAAGAATTGCTAAGGTTGGACTTGTCCAATTGTGGGCTTACAACACCTGATTTCTCACAAATCTGTACAAATCTCTCTCAGATCAATATTTTTGAGTTAAACCTTGGAGGAAATCCAATTAACCTGGAGGTTTAATTCTACTCTCATACGCTTTGGTAACATGTATCCCAATATTTCAGTGGCAATGATCTGTTGTACACTATTTTGCAGGGTTGTGATGCTATACAGGGAATGCTTGTAAATCCCCAATGCAGTATTAGATCTCTCACCCTTGACAAATGCAATCTTGGACTTGCTGGAATTCTTCGTATTGTTCAATCATTATCAGGTGAGGAATAATTTTGTTGAAACATCCGTCCTTACATTTAGTAAATAATCCTCTTGTACTTTCAGAAAATAGCCAATTAGAGGAGCTGCGCATGTCTAAGAACACAAATTTGGCATTGGAGAGAACAATAAAGTATGACGAAGAAATGCAGGAAGTATCAACAACTGTCCCGCAAAAACTATGTAATAACCCTGAAACAAAGAATGATATTGCTTCAGGGGACATAGATTTTGCGAACATGCAGGTTCCAGATAGTGAAGATGAAGCAGATAATGATGCCCACCGTGTCATATTTGATCCACATAGGAGCTGTGCAAGTTCATCGCAGAAAAACTCTTACTCTTCTTGTCAGATTATTGAAGAACTGGCAGAGGCCTTGATTTCAGCAAGGCAATTGAAGGTGCTTGATCTTAGTTGCAACGGTTTGTCGGAAAGGGCCATACAGTCATTGTATTCTGCTTGGGCTTCTGTTCCAAGAGGTGATGGAATGACCCGAAAACATGTAAATAAGGAAGTGGTCCACTTTTCAGTGGATGGTATCAGGTGTTGTGGCCTAAAACCCTGCTGCAGAAGAGACCTGCAAATGTGAACCCTGGACGGCCTTCTGATGCTAAACTATGGTTGCACTCTGTAAATAAATCATCAGTGAATCAACTAGGTGTTGACATGATGTCAATGTAACTCCACACTAGTCACAATAGCTGGGTGACTCGAGAGAAATTTGGCTTTCAGGAGTGTAATTATGCTGATTTGCGGGAATGTATACACTACATGCTTCAGATTTGGGCTTGCAGTTGTTTCTAGAGTTGCAGTTACTACTTATTAGTTATTAGCATGTTACCATCATGTTATTACAGGCAAATCTGGTTGGCTAGAGTGAAACAACTTCAAAGGTCTTGGTTGAATTTTGTGGGATCTGAACATATTATTTTGGATGGGGAGGGGTAGTGATATAAACATTTCAATTTCAAATCGTAAATGATGACCGAGACGGCGAGACGCCACATGGAACAGAATAGTCGTAAAGATACCAGATTTGGTGTCTTGTTGCCCACCATCGGCAACGCATATCTAATTGTTGTCTATACTAGTGTACCACATCACCAGATTAAAGGGGCATGACAAGCAGAGATGTGTTACACCCAAATGAGATTTCAGCGCTAAATGAACCTTAAAACACCTCGAAAAGAACCAAAGGAAACTGATGCAACTCTGTGTGCAAGTGCAACCTCTATTCAAATATTTGGAATTATATTCCTAGTGTTTACTAGTTATCACATCTGTTTGTAAAAGAAACTCACTCTATATTTGTACTTTAAAAAAACAAAAGATGAAGTAATTTCCACTAGCAATTGTGAACTTGACAGGATCCTCAAGCCCTGACTTGCGTATTCTCCTTTCGGTGATAATTACTTGTGGACATAGCACCATTGCATTTCATATAAGATATGTCATCGTTCAGCACCAACCAACCGATGTTACGTAGGCACCAGTGTGCTAAATCGAGAATGCAATAAGTTTGTTCTTGGAAAGAGCCCGCTCTCCTATCGGTAACCACTTCACCACACCCCACACTTGTCTTTTCCAAAACCATGGTCACCGCAGCACAAGGAAAAGGAAGTTAGCACTGAGGCTAGCACCGCAGTGTACAGCAGCCATGGTCACTCGTCTTCCAGCTCTGCAAGATCCATCAAGACGGTTAGCGGCATTCCATCTAGCTACTACACATGGATTTTTTTTCTCGAATACGCAAAAGACTTGCGCATCTTTGTAATTAAGTAGATGAAAAAGTTTTACAAAGCGCCGTAGCGCAAATGGGGAGGCGAAGATTTTTATATTAAGCGCACTCTTAGCGGACTACTCACGCACTAAACAACCAAATTGCATGGCCCGACTTCGATCCATAGATCGGCGGTATGCTCATGCGCGGCGGCCGCGGCGCCGCCGAGTTCGCTGTGGACGCTCCGCATCGGGGAAGCGTCTCCTGGGTTCCAGCGAACATGGCCTCGATCTCCTGCGCTGCCGCCTCCGTAGGTGTCCCTTGGATCAATCCGAGGCGCCGCATGGCGAGAACCTCGCCGCGCTTGGACTACACATGGATTTGGGTGACGCTTTCGTGAGAATTTGTCTGTGCACGCAGACGAAGGTGTTTGAGGATCAAGTGAGAGGGGTGGTGTGCTACAGAGACGGTAGCAGCTGCCGGAGAAGGCCTGCTTCCCACGGTACTGACTGGTAACCCCATGCTAGCTAGCATCTCACTTCACTGGGTCGAACACTTTTTGTTCCTTTGTACAACAACACAAGTTTCAGAACAGGATCGATCAGGGAAAAAAAAATGCCTGAACCCCTTCTCTGTTGTCATCAAACTGTGGTGCAGGCCCATGGAAATTCGGGTCACTAATTTCATGGAGCTGTCGACACTTCGGGTCTTGGAAAACGAGGATGCGCCGAAATGATACGAATATGGAGCGATCAGCTCTCTCGAGTTCTGTCGTGTGTGACAACAACCAACAAGAATAAGAAGACGGAGCGATCAGCTATCTGTTGTTCAGCAATATTTCTAGCTCATTTATTTACATGATGAGTATGAGCACACATCGACTTTCAGTACACGAACGAGATGAAATTCGTGTTTGTTTTCTGAAGCATCAGACCAAACTATTCATGTTCTTATATACGTTCCTCAATTACAGTCCCGAAGTATATTTCACTCCAGTGGCATCCAACCACGAATCCCCCATGATGAAATTTGCCACGGTGAATCCCATGGCATCCTCCGTGGACATGGACGTGTGCACGCCACTCCACGCCACGCGACCGGCCGTCGCCGCGCCGGCGCCGGTGTTCCGGTACTCGCCGTAGTAGAGCGTGGCGGGCGCGGGCTGGCCGGACCACTGCAGCCACCCGGCCGGCGCGACGGAGCCGTCGAGGGCGGTCGCCATGACGACCACGCGCGCGTACCTCCGCCACGGGCGGCCGAGGTACACCGGAGTCGTCTCCCCAAGGTCGGGCGCGCCGGTGACGCGGCACCGGTGGATGGAGAACCCCGTGTTCTGGTTCGGGTCGGCGCGGCCCTGCGCCGTGACGACGTCCGGCTGGCCGGCGCGGGGCTCCGGGCCTGGATGACGCAGCGCTGCAGCACCGCGGCGGCGTTGCCGAAGATGAAGTCCACCGTGCCGGAGATGCCCGTGTCGGCGTAGAACTGGCGGTTGGAGTGCGCCAGGAGCGTGTCCTGGTGACCCTTCACCTCGCACTGGTACACCACGGAGCGGTCGCCGCTCACCAGCAGCGCCACCGCCTGGCCCTGCTCTGGTCCGGCGCTGTTGAGGATGCTCACGCCCTTGGCGATGAAGCCCGCGCCCATGGCAGCTGCATGCATCGATGATCGACCTAATCAAATATATATATATCTACTATCACAAAAGCCATTTGTTAGTAGGAGTACAAGACAAGAGTGAGAACGATATATTCAGATGTGATTGTGAACGACATGGCTCGTCGAGAAAGAAGCGTCACATTCTGATCCTTGCATTTTGACGGTGCTCATAGTGCTACCGTTAGTAGTTGTATATTCCATCCATCTCAAAAAAGAACGCACATGTCTCATTTTTAAAAAGTCAACCAATTTCAAGATAATTTCAATTCTGATCAAATCTATAAAAACATTAATAATAGTTATTATGATACCAAGTATGTATAATGTAATATATTTGATATTGAACCCACTTAATTAAGACATACTAACAGTTGATACTTATTTTTTTATAAATGAACTCCAGTCAAATTTAGAACTGATTTAAATACGAGATATGCACTTATTTTTTTTTTTTACAGTGAGTGTATACTACTTCATCCACTCTAAAGTGTAGATCTTTCTAGTGTTGTCCAAATTCAAAGACCTATAACCTTAAACTAAATTTGTAAAAAAAAATAGGCCCTTTCTTCCAAATCACAGTCCACTTCGGCTTTATACTAAGCAAAACTTATTTAACGTTAACCAAGATTATTATAGAAAAAATACACAAGCATCTACAACAAAAAATCTAATTTTGTACATTTACTTGAGTTTGTAGGTTGCTAAATATATGCTATAAATTAAGTTTGGTCAACTTTAGATAAGTTTGTCGAGTGGCTATTAAATACTGTACTGTAAGCTTCGACTACGCCTTTCAATTGGTAGTTCCTTTTGGGGGATCCACTTTAAGCTATTGATTGCACTTGAATCAAAGACTAGGTACGTGCTCGTGCAGCGGGCTGATGCCTGCGTGCATGTAGTACGTACCGACGGTGGCGGAGGACCAGGTGGTGTATCCGCCGGCGACGCTCTTGTCACCGTCGATGATCGTCTTCCCCTTGCCGTCTCCCACCAGCATCACGTTCGCCTGCTGGTACGAGATGCTCACGCTCTCCTCGTATCGCCCGGCCTTCACGTGGATCACCTTCCTCCTCCTGGAGACTCCTGCTCTGCGGCCGCCGGTCGCCTCCGTGCCCACCTCCGCCGTGACGTCGGCGATCGCCTCGTTGATGCTCGTGTGCGTCCCGCTGCCGTCCAGCGCCACAACGGCGTCCGGCGTGACGACGATGTCGCCATTGGTGGTCGCCGGGGACGGCGACTCCAGGAGCCTCCTGTCGTGCTCGAACAACCAGGACGGGAATGCGGTGCCTTCACGTGACCGCGTCGACGCTGGGACACCGCCGCCGCCGCTCCCACCCTTATTGACGTTCCCGACGTGCAGCGCCAGCGCGGTGCTGATGAACCGCGCGAGCGCGGCGACCTGCCTACGCACGGCGTCGCTCCCCGCGGGATCGTCCGGCAGGGGCACGGTGGCCAGGCTGTCGCGGCAGGTGCCCTGGTTCGTCAGCGCGGCGCTGAGCCACGTCGTGGTCCCGTCCGCGTCGGCCGCGGACCCCGCGAGCGCCTCGCGGAGCTGCGCGAGGCTGATGCCGAGCAGCACGGCGCAGTCGTGCATGCCCGACAACGACGCCGGCGCCGCGAGCGCCGCCGCGTTCGCGGAGAGGTTCCGCGCCAGCGCGCGCGCCGTCGTCGCCCGAGCCATCGCGAACTGGACGGACGCCGCGAACGGGTCCCGCGCTGACCGCGCCTCCGCCGACGTGAGCGCGGTCTCGCACGCGCGCGGGTACGGCGTCGACCGGCAGAGCAGGGTGACGTTCGTGCTGAACGCCGGCGAGGTGGCCGCGATCCTTGAGACGGCGCCCGCCTCGTCTCCCTTTCCGGACGATACAGGCACCACCGTTGCGAGAGCGAGCGCCGTGGTTATGGCGCAAGACCATGCGACTACTGGCAGAGCATTTCTTGCCCTGCCAAACGTTGCCATTGTTCTAGTAGGCTTCTAGTTCTAGCTGAGCTGCGCTTGCTCGTTGTGCACATGCAACTTGTAGCTTAGCTTAGCTTAGCTGTTGTGTACGTTCTCGAGTTGTTAGCTGCATGGTACAGCGTGCAAGACAAAAGGGGTTTTTTTATCTATATTTATATAAGATAAGAGCAAGTGCAGTGCCTTTTGCAGGACTACTTCATTCACATTCACTAAAGGCTTTTTTGGAAGCGCATTAGGCTGACTAAAATGGGTTAGCTAGTTACTAAACGATTAGAGATTTTCCCTTCAATGTGTTCTGTTTCCATTATAACTGATATAACCATGTTCAGAACAATGCCTGTGTAATATCGCCAGCAATGGCCTGTGCAATATCTGCATCGACCAGAACAATTGTTGAGGTACAACAAGCCGGGCTAATAAGTTCAGGCAAACAGGGCTGTGCAGAACATAACTATCACACGCAGACTGCAGAAGAAATAGCTTATAGCTCACTCGCTCTACACAAGTATTATGGCAGTACCTCGATCATTAGAAGTTCCACCGCCTGTACTAGAACTAGGACGACACACCAGAAAGGAGAGGAACTGTTCACCAAATTACATAACTTGAGTAGATCATCAATCTATCTTTGCTTCTGACTTGAAATTAAGATTGGATGAACCGAATTGTATTACTGCACTCAGATCAAAAGATGCCACGATGCTTTGAACATTCAGAAGCTAAAAAATGTCCACAATGCATTTAACATCTAATTTTCAAGAAAATCATGACCATAGTAATTAATAGGCTATGTCAAGATGGTTTCATGGAACACAATCAAGCTGTACACAAGTTTCTATTTCGTAGGGTAAAAGTTGTGGGGCATTTAAGTTACAAATAGTAGATAGTGCACATGCTACAAATATCTGGTCATGATATTGTGTGATCACTCCCTGATCTTCCTTAAAGTACCATTAATTAATCAATGAAACAATCAACTGTTTAGCTGAAAGCAGATATTGTTGCCAGTGCGTCATATCCATTTCACTACAACTCTTCAATCTCTTCCTTGCATTGTCAATGGACCTCCCACTTTCATCTCTGGGTCATATGATCAAAGGTTGTGCCTGAGTACCACAAGTGTCATTATCAACGTTCCAAGTTGTTGCTAGGGCAGTACTCAGACTAATGTAGCTGGTGCCAAGAGAAATCTCATCAATCATGTTCTGGTGCCTTTTCACCTAGCACGTGAGGATGCCTACACAACGAAAATATTTATATTTTAAATGCAAACCAGCTACTATACAATTGATGACCGGTAGTGATAAATTTTAATTATTTAATTTATTATTAAGACTTGAAAAATTAGGAAACCAATTAGAATTAACTTCAAAATTTTTAATTATTTAATTTATGATTAAAACCCCAGACTATATTCTATTGAACAGTACAAACACTACCCACAGGATGTTGACATTATATACTTGATTTCAGAATCTTCTCTGTTCTTACATGCCTAATGACTTGTGTACGGGTAGCAAATATTGTTATTCTATACATTTCTAAGGACGGTTTATTGCCCCTTTTATTATTTAATTCCCTGCTATGGAGCCTCTAGCTTATTGCTTGCCTGCACATTTCTCCGCCTTCTCTAACGGTCTGATTGTTTTAGCTTCGGATTCTGGACTTTGGTATCAAGCACCATTGTTTTCAGGTTGGCTGCTGGGACCGACCAGACGATTAATCGACTAGGTCGATTAATCGACCCTGGTCACCCATCTCATCGTCCAGGTATATCAGCTGGTCGACCTATATATACCTCTCTATATATACTATATTATACACAATAAAGGAAGCCTCAAGACTGCATTAGTGTTAAGCTGGTGACTTACTTGTGGGAGTTGCTATCTATTCTAACCCTAACAGGCCAAGCTGTAAGCCCAGTAACCCACATATCTGCCAGGTTAAACAGGCCCAAAAACAGAGCAAACAACCTGGTCGTCCCTATCCTAACAGGACGATTAATCATGATTAGTCGACGACTAATCAGACGACCACGTTTCTGGTCGACCTAATCAAGTCGGACATCCTAATCGAGCACTTGTGACCGACCAGGACGACTAATCGCGATTAATCGGATGACATGAAAACATTGTCAAACACTAAAGCTCAAACAAATGGATTGAATCAAACCCCTTTTTACACCACAATACACAAGCTACATCCATCAGCTTACAGCTTTTAAGAATCCATAGCTAAATCAGACAACCCACAGCTATCAGAACTAGAATATATTCTTTGACATGTTCAAGGAAAAAAAAAACAAATTACTAAACCAGTACTTACTTGCTTATATTGTACTGCTGGAAACATGTCATGAAAGACCTTTGGGATTATCCTCCACCACACCTGTAACAAAAAATGGGCAATTATTATAATTTCACGAATAACCACAAAAGGTACTGCGTGTGCACGCGCGCACGTGTGTTTTGAAAGATCTGGCTCACAAAAGGTACTGTGGCTAGTCTTGTTCAAAGGAAACAAACAAGAAAGAAAATACACTCACTAGATCATGACCGTCCGCCTATACAGCACTTCATCATCGGTATCCTCGTTATCATCATCTGACACTAGTTGGCTGCCTGGCATCTGAAGCTTCCCACCCATCGTAAACGAAGGTCCTGGTGCATCCCCTTCAATAAAATCCCCTTGCATCCTTTCCTCAAACCTCATATCACTGCAGTTCAGGAACCAATCCAAGCTACACTTAATCCCTTTACTCGTAACTCTCATATACCTAGGCTTGATTCTTGACTCCAAGCTGTAAGTAAAATATTCTGGGTATTCCAACAATTCACTCATTGGTCTCTTCATCTCACTCTTGAAGAAGTACAAACTGTTCTTCATGAGCTCGATCCGCAGCAGTAGAATCTGAGGACAGCGGACCACCATCCGAGCAACATCCTCATTGGAGATCCCTCGTCCACGGAGGAACTCCACAGGCTTCAATATCACATTCTGATTTAAGCTTACAAGCTGTGGCAACTTCTCAACCGCACGGGCAAACCCATCTGGGTCGATCTGGAGCTTCAAGTTGAAGAAGTACTGTTGTGCTGCTAGCTTGGCTTTCAGTGGCAGCCCGAGTATAGATGGGTACTGTGCAATCACCAATGGCAGGGCCTCCTTCTGAATGCCAAAGCTGAGCAACGCCTCCACGTTTGGTTTGACCGTCTCCTCAAGATCATAGCCGAGAATGTACGGCCGCTTCTCAAGGATCCTGGCCAGGATCCGCATGGGCAGCCCGAGGGAGGTGATGTAGTCGCAGAAGGGCTTGATGGTAGTGCCAACCCGCATGCCAAGGAAGAAAGGGAAATGCGTTACCATGGGACCGATGTCTCGTGGCGCCACGCCGACGATGCCGACGAGGTAGGCGACGGAGGTGCTGATTGTGCCGTCGGGCTTGAGCCCCAGGACGTCGGGGTACCGCTCGAGCACGCGGGGAAGGTCCTGGCGGTCGACGTCCAGGCCACGGAGCGCCTTGACCATGGGGGCGAGGTCGACGGCGACGGAGGCGTGGAGGCAGGCCGGGTAGGCGCGGACGAAGGCGGCGAGGCGGGCGCGCGTGACGCCGAGCTTCTCGAGGTAGGAGAGGACGGGGATGACGTTCTTCCGGAGGGAGCAGGCGAGGAGGAGCGGGTAGTTGGAGAGGTCGTCGGTGGAGAGGCCGAGGCGGAGGAGGAAGTCGAGGCGCTCCTGGAGCACCTCGAGGGAGGAGGGGAGCTCGACCGCCTCGAGCTCGCCGGCGGGGTCGGAGACGCCCGCGGACCGGAGGAAGTCCAGCGACAGCACGCGCGAGACGAGGCGCTCCTTGCGCCCCTGGATCACGCCCCACGTCACTGACGGCATGTCGTACTCCGGCGGCGCGGAGGAGGAGGAGGAGGAGAAGGCGGCCGACCTCGAGGAGGAGAGCCATGCGAGGAGAGGGCCCTCCCGCGCGGCCGCCGCCTGGCCGAGGCTCCGGAGAGCGCGGGCGAGCGGGGGCATGGCTGATGGACGCGGCGCGCCCGGAGCGGCACAGGCGGCGGCGGCGGCGAGGTGGAGGCTGGGTTGAGCGGTGTGGGGGTTCGGCCGGCGCCCGGCGGCGGATGGTCCTTTTGGGCCGTGCCGAAGTGGTGTGCGTCTGGCAGATGGTGGCGTCCGACTGGGCTGACCAAGTGATTTTAGTGGGCTGTGGGCTGGGAAGCTAGAGAAAATTCCTACCAAAGCCCATACAGCAGCTGGCTAAGCCAGCAGGCCCATCAGTCCGAACATAAATTCTGCTCGAGTGCTCGTCTCTTGCTCTTCCTCTTCCCCAAAATCAGTCGCCGGCTGGCGCTGCGCTCGTCGATCACCCCGACGGCCCCCAATCTCTCCCGATTCCGGACGCCGATGAGCTCGTCCTCCCCCTCCACCCACGGGGACACCCACGGTGCGCCGTTTTTCTCTGTCTCTATTTGACGCGCGTTCAGTGCTCATCACCTCACGGCCTCACCTCCATCCCCCTCGGCAGGCAGCGGCATGGATGGATCCGATAGCAGCTCGCTCGCGGTGCCCCGCCTCCCCGACGACGCCATCGTGGAGATCCTCTCTCGCCTCGGAGCCAAGCCGCTCTGCCGATGCAAGTGCGTCTCGAAACCCTGGCGCAACCTCATCGCCGACCGCCTCGGCTGCAAGGATCTCCCCCAATCGCTGCAAGGGTTCCTCTACTTCGAAAGAGGAAGCCGCGGAGGCGGCGACGGCAACGGCAGCAGCGATGGTGTTGGTGACGCCGGCGGTGGAGATCTCCCCCGTGGCCGCGACGGGATGCTGATTCGCCACGGCAATGGGCGTTTCATCAACCTGCTAGGTAATACCATGCCACTCCTGGACCCCTCGTTTGCCTTCCTGAAGGAGCAGCCGGGAATCCAGGCTATCGAGCTCCTGGATTCCTGCAACGGGGACACGGTCGGGTTTCGGACACATACGACTCGCTGGGCTACATCGTGTGCAACCCTGTCACCGAGCAGTGGGTGGCGGTACCCTCCTCCGGCTGGACTCCGACTCCACCTGAAGAAATTGTGGACGCACTTGAGAAACTCGTGCGCACCTTCCTCATCTTCGACCCATCGGTCTCCTCGCACTTCGAGTTAGTGCAGTTCTGGCAGGATGAAATAGCGGAAGATGTGGAAGCCGTGCACATCTACTCATCTGGAACTGGTTCGTGGAGTGACGGGTCAAGTGAATTGTATGGAGGTGGATGGGGATGGGGGGATTGGGGAGGCTATGGAACCATAGAAAAACCCAGGCATGGCAGGGCCTTTGTCAATGGCATGCTGCATTTTCTCGTCTTCAGCCCTTGGCACGGTATCTATGAAATAGTTGCAGTGGATGGACAAGCAAAGAAATGCAGGGTTATCCGCTGGCCAGATCAGCGTCCATTTCCTCAAACTGTTATTATTGGTCAATCACAGGGGCGCCTTCATTGTATCAGTGGTTATCACAGTGACCCTGGACTGTCAATCTGGGTTCTCAAGGACTATGGGTGTGTTTGGTTCGGGGACTTATTGGGTTGGGTCGGGTCTGACCCAGTTTTGTGGGATGGAGTGAACCCTTTTCTTGTTTGGTTGCAGGGATGGGTCCAACCCAGTTTTCTGTTTGGTTGGAGGGATAAAATGCAGGACGAAGGTTGTCGCAGCATATGATCACCTCTTTGGTGAAATTACCACACGTTGCAAATATATCTTCAATTCCAGTCAAGTTGCTTGGTCCTGAATGTGCTGACGGTGGCGGGCTGCTGACCGTCGGCGTTGATTGGTTGATGAGGAAAGCAAGCGCGCTAGCCAGTGTGGTTTTTTGCAACATGTGCTGACCGTCGGCGTTGATTGATTGATGAGGCTCGACCAAAACAACCACGCACACATGCCTGAAGAAGCTAATTGGCCACGTCGCTAATTGGAAGAACAAACTGAAGAAGCTGCAGCAGCTCTGGGCCACGTTGGAGTCGGATGTCAGACAAGGTCGAATTGACGAATTCAGCGGGCGGGCCGATGGAGAAACAGCGTGCGGGAGGTGGTGCTGGACCTGGGAGACGGATGGATCAGGGACTTGGACCTCGACCGGACGGAGCAGGGACCTCGGACGGACGGAGCAGCGACCTGGGACGGAGCAAGGAGGGAGACGGCGGCACGGTCGCAGCAGGGAGGTCGTCGGCGGTCCGGCAAGCTCGGCCGCCGCCGGATTTGGCTGGGCGATGGTCGAGCGTCGCTGCCTCGCCCTCGCAACGCGAGCGAGCATCGATGGCTTCGGCCTGGTGCGGAGCGGCGCTGGGCGCCGTACGCAGTAGGTACACGAGGCGAGTGGAGGCTGGAGCGGAGGTGAGGATAGCGCTGCGAAAGAAGTGGGTCGGCGTGGTCCGTTACTTTTTCTCGAATCCCCTCGACCCGCATCTGGAGAGCATATTCTCTCCTGGGTCGATCCCAACCCGCTTCATTTTTCATCCAAACACGGGTCCAACTGGGTCGAACCCACTGCAACCCGGGTCATCCCGCAAACCAAACACACCCTATGATACACAAGAATGGGTTCTGAAACACAGTGTGAGCTATTCGCAGCTGTTTGAAGGAATGGATTATGAAACCCGCTTTGGATGTGTTTTTGCCGGCCTTCATACAGATCGCAATTTGATCTTCTTTGCTCAGTGCTTGGACCAGTCGCTAATATCGTACGACATGGATAGCAGGGAAGTGTGTGTTTTGTGCACTCTAGGGCAGGGTTGTTATGTTACCCCGTATGTTCCCTACTTCAAGTCGTTATGAAGCACTGAAATTGTTAGCTTGTGGGTAATCATTGGATCTTCAGCAGGAATTAGATCTGCCGACTTAACTTCCTAAGTACGAAGCAGCTGGCAACTTGGATAGATCTACTATAATTGGGTCATGCTTCTTTTTTTTTTTTTTTGGTTGCCTGGATTCGATGTCTTATGATGCTTTGTCCAGTTACAATTAACCAACTGATGCAATGTGCATCTCTTTTTCTTTCTTTTTCTGTTTTTTGAAGATAAATAATTTGTGCATATTTAAGTGTTATGTGTTTCAAAAGGTACATTTCAAGCTTCATAATTATATATATATATATATAATATATGGACTGGGATCCTTTTTTTTTTTGTTTCAATACAAATCCAGGCGAGTGATTAACTGGTTATCAACCAAACCTTTTGTTTTCAGTATGTTGCAACTTGCAACAACACCAAGTCCCAGTCTTGTACCTTGAGCAGACCTTGTTCGAAACTCGTGCATGTCCTATGACAACCACACCAAGAGCTTGTTTCTTGACAATCTGTTGGTCGTCCTGCAACAACCCCTGGAGAGATTGGAGACGCAGTTTCAGACAACTTGGTAATTTTTTACTATCATACTTGACCTCTGCTGTTTGAAAAGAAACCAAAATGTGGAATGACTGAATTTTAGGTCATTTTTGCTCTGTTCAGAAGAGTAGAGATTCTGGACAGGCTAGAGTGGGCGTTTGTTTGAACAAAACAACACATTGAATTGAATTTGTGACTTGTGAGGCTGCAGCCGCAACACGGAGTGCATATCTGCGTGGATATGACTGGAATGACTCTACATCCCAACTGAAAATGGGAAGCCCCGTTAAAACATTGCACCTATGCCGCCATGCAAAACACTACTCGGTCCTTAACCTTTAATACAAATATGTTTTTGATTAAAAAAAATTAGGTAGTCCTATAAACAAACCTATAAAACTCGCACCGAAACTAGTCATACTTTAGTCATAAATAATGGTGTGCTAATTCTTTAGCAACGAACCAATCTATAATAACTAAAAGTCTTTTACCTCAGTGTATAGCAGGGTGCCTTTTAGCAGCGTTGTGTACAGCGGGTTCTAGCGGTGTTTTCCAAGCCGTTTGTAAATAACTTGTTCTTTCTCTTTTGCTTTATTCGTCTAATATATAACAACGGCAAAGCTTTTGCCGTTCCGTTCAAAAAAAAAATATAATAACTAAAAGTTTGGTTGGTTGTGATTTTAGTTGGGCAAAAATTAGAATCTAACCCAAAAGGTCTACTGCTCTCTTCATCTCGTAATCTCTCAAAATATATTACCTTATTATAAGATTCAAATTTATTCTGAAATATTTATCATTATGGCATCTTAATGCACTTTTTCCAATACATCTCTGTCCATACATACATTATACGGAGTTCACTTTACAAAGGCATGTAAATGTTCCCCCATCAGCATCAGCCCAAACATTAAAAAAAAAAAAAAAACGGTCGTCTCATCCCCTTCCGGACTTCCGGTCTTCCCCCAAATCAGTGGCAGTGCCGCCGTGAGCTGCGGCTGGCGGCGCGCTCGGCGATCCCCCCGACCTATCCGGCATCCGATGAGCTCGTCCTCCCGCTCCACCCACGGTGCGCCGCTTTCTCTCTCAGTCTCTCTTCCGTGCGCGCGTGCAGTGCTCATCCCCTTTCGGCCTCGTCTCCGTCTCCCTCGGCAGGCAGCGGCATGGACGGATCCGATTGCAGCTTGCTCGAGGTACCCAGCCTCCCCGACGACGCCATCGCGCAGATCCTCTCGCGCCTCCGAGCCAAGTCGCTCTGCCGATGCAAATGCGTCTCCAAACACTGGCGCGACCTCATCTCCGACCGCCTCTGCTTCAAGGCTCTCCCCCAATTGCTGCAAGGGTTCCTCTACTTCGAGAGAGGAAGCATCGGCAGCGGTAACGGCGGCGATGGTAATGTTGCTGCCGACAGCGGCCGCGACGAGATGCTGCTTCGCCACGGCCATGGGCTTTTCATCAACCTGCTAGGTGAGCCTGTGTCACTGTTGGACCCCTCATTCAGCTTCCTGAAGGAGCACCCGGGCATTCAGGCTATCGAGCTCCTGCATTCCTGCAACGGCCTCCTCCTCTTTGGACACAGACGGGTTTCAGACACATATGACTCGCTGGGCTACATCGTGTGCAACCCTGTCACCGAGCAGTGGGTGGCGGTACCCTCCACCGGCTGGACTCCGACTCCACCAGAAGAAGTTGTGGGCGATTGCGAGAAAGACGTGTGCACCTTCCTCATCTTCGATCCGTCGGTCTCCTCACACTTCGACCTAGTGCAGTTCTGGCAGGATGGTCGGGATGGGATTTTTTATGGAGTGGAATGCGTGCACACCTACTCATCTGTAACTGGGTTATGGAGTGATAGATCAAGCGAATGGAGGGGAGACATGGGATCATATGTAGGAGTATGTGGCAAGACCTTAGTCAATGGCATGCTGCATATTCTCGCACACCAATTGTGGACAGATGGGTTTGAAATAGTTGCCTTGGATAGCCAAGGGAGGACATGCAGGGTCATCGAATGGCCAGATCAGCGTGTGTATCCTTCTGTTGGTTTCATTGGTCAGTCACAGGGGCGCCTTCACTGTATTAGTATATTGCATGATGATAGTGATTCCCATGATGATAGTGATTCCAGGTCCTATGGACTGTCCATCTGGGTTCTCGAGGACTACAATACAAAACAATGGGTTCTAAAGCACAGGCTGAGCCTTAGGCATCTGTTTGAAGGAGTCGATCCTCTACACCTTTGGCAGTTTGCTGGCCTTCATATTGATAGCAATATGATGTTCTTTGTTCATTGCGGGAACCGAAAACTGATATCATATGACATGGATAGCAGGGAAGTGCGTGTTCTGTGCACTCTAACTCCAGGGCACGGTTCTCCTTATGTTACCCTGTATGTTCCTTCCCTCCGGTCGCTATGAAGCACTGAAAGTGTTAGCTTTTGTGGGGTACTCTCTGGATCTTCAGTTCAGCAAGATTTAGGTCTCCTAATCCTAAATCCTAATTATGAAGCAGCTGCCAACTTGGATAGATCTACTAGAATTGGGTCATGTTTTTATTTTTGGTTGCACGGATTGGATGTCTTCCTAATGATGCTTTGTTGTCCAACTGCAATTACCCAACTGATGCATGCATGTAAGTCAGCTTTATGTATGCTACTAGTTATCTTAATGAACTAAGTTAGCAATCTTACATGATGTGCATCTCTCTCTCTTGAAGATAATTTGTGCATCTTTAAGTGTTTTGTGTTTCAAATGCTACCTTTCAAGTTTAATAATTATATATAATAATTCTATATACTGGGATCTTTTTCGTTTCAGTACAGCTACAAGCGAGTGATTCAACTGAAACTTCATTTTTTTATAGATATTTATTGTGTTTATTTCTATGCAATTAATAAACCCATCTGAGTATTGTTACAACATTATCTTTTCTTGATCTTCTGATGAACTTTCTAAATCTTCACATGATTGATGCCTTGAGTAACCATGGCTCGATACGCGAGGGACTTGGGCCTATTTGCGCTCTGCCAGATTTCATCTTCCTTGACCTGAGATTCTCTTCTAGTTTTTTTTTTTAATAATGAACGACTTCTGTTAAATTAAGAACATCTTACATGCAGCAAGAGAACATTGTTCCAGTGCAAAGATCGCTGAAATTGTATTACAGGGCATGATTGCCTATGGTCAAGGTTTGAGCAAAGAAAAAGAGGGAATTACTAGAAAAGGTTCTAGCTTGAGATGCTAGAGAATGGGACGTGATATTTTGGCTTCTGTGAATTTTGTAGACTGATGTTTGTACATGTCCATTGTTGCTGTTGAACTCTATTAAGAGAGGTTTTAGAGTCCAGTCTTGTAATCCCGATGGGGAGTGACTCGACAGCATGTTAACAAGAAGTTATTGTCACGTATGTAATTGGCTGCTGTAGAGTTCAGCAGCCATATGGTTTTAGCTGCCAAAGTAATAGCCGCTGCTTATGCCATGAGTACTGATTGAACAGCAGTTATCCTCTATGGAGATTGGTTGTTCTGCACCTGTGTTTAGAATGAAAACACCCAATCCAGCAGGCCTTTAAAGGGTGTCGAGGTCATCAGGCCTGAGGGGTACGGTGTATCTGAGTAACATTTTGCTCCTGGTTTGAGAATCAAAGGATTGCAGTTTTGATTACCCTGTTGATCTTCTGTATTTATGCGCAAGGAATAGGCATTAATCATCAATATATGGAATCTAAAGCAAGTTATTTATTTACTTAATCCGTTCCAATTTATAAGACGTTTGACTTTTTCAACTCCAAGTTTGACCACTCGTCTTATTTAAAAAATTTGCACAAAAACAATCAAATTTAAGTTAGTATTGAAGAACTTTTATTAATAAAGAAAGCCATGTCAAAAGAAACGATATTTTGAACAAATTTTTGAATAAGACGAACGGTCAAAGTTTGTGTTAAAAAAGTCAAACGTCTTATAAATTGGAACGGAGGGAGTATTTATTTATTTTGGAGAGCACGCTCTTAGCGTGTATTAAAGCAAGATGTTTTTTCAGTTGATGGTGTCGCAAAAATTAGTAATCTTGAGATATCAGTTTTATTTTGGACGTGTTGAGCATCTGCGCAGGCTAGCGCATGCCTTTCCACGACCACACCAACAAGAGCTTCTTCTCGACAATCTGCTGGCCGTCGTGCAGCAACCCCTGGAGAGATTTGGAGACGCAGTTTCAGACAACTTGATAAATTCTTACTACCATATTTGACCTCTGCTGTATGAAAAGAAACCAAAATGTGGAATGAATGAATTTTAGGGCATTTTTTCTTTGAAGTCTTGGAGTTTCTGTTCAGAAGAGTAGAGATTCTGGACAGGCTAGAGTGGGTGTTTGTTTGAACAAAACAACGCTTTGAATTGAATTTGTGAGGCTGCAGCTGCAACACGACTGAAAATGGGAAGTCCCGTTAAAAGTTTGCACATCATAGTAGTAAAAGAGAAGTTGATTCAGCTGTAGGACATGTTAATTTGCTTGCATTCCTTTTCACCTCCAGGATTTTATTTTGCTGATATTTAGATTGAAGTATACTCCAATACAATAAGCTGCGACTCCGTTGTGTTTCACGAGCGAGCTGGCTGCGTGGTGACCACAGATTCATTAATTTCTTTTTAGCTAGGAAAAAGGGGAGCTGATCTGAACAAGCAAGCAATCATGTTGGTGTTGCGCACCCAAACACGTATGTGGTTCTGTCGCCGTCGTCCTTGGTGTGCTGCTCACATCATCCTGGTGATAAGCTATAGCAATTTAGCCATTGTTAATCTCCTCCTCCCAGTTGGACACTCTCGCAAGAAACTGCGCCCGTCTTTATATACACACACACATATATACAAGACGATACGCTGCAAGAACGTGGGACGATAGCTACTGAGCAGAGAAACAGATAACTTATATAAAAATTCTCCCTCATTTGTTTGGTTTGTTGGCTTGCAAGATTTTTTCATCCGGTGGCGGCCATGGCTGCTAATTCGATCGCCACGCGCCACGTCAGGCCGGCTCCGATGAAGATGAAGGGAACGGGCCGAAATGGCTTTCGTGATCTGCGTCACCGTCTCGCTAGCTGACCTGTGTGACGTACTGTGCACTCCCCTATCATGTACTTGCGATATATACGGGCTACCAAACAGGCGGCTCCCGTCTTTTTCTAAATCTTTTTCTTTTTGGGGTGTCTCCATTGCATCACTATCACACTACTCGCTCGGTTCATGATTTCATTCTCGCCTCTCGCTCTCTCCTCTTGTGTCGTAGGCGAAGCATAAATAAAAGATTCAGATGGCAGAGGGGGGCGCCACGACGACGCGCACTTCAAATTAATTAAATTACAGCCAGGATTATCCCACGTTGCGCACATAATAATATGCTTGTCTTGTGATATATGAGGTTATTTATCTATTTGCTCCTCCATTAGTTAGCATTATCCACAGAGATGAGGGTAAGGGCTGGCCTCAGATTGTTAACTACTCCAGATCGAAACAATCCGTGTGACGCAAAAATACCTGTTTTGTATCTTTAGTTAGCGAGTAATCACTTACGAACAATGCCCAATGCAGCCTAGGCTGTATATGGGACAGCGCCTCTCGCGCATGTAACCGAGCTGTTTTTTCATCCCTCTCTTATTATAAATCAAAGCCGGATAATTTTCCGGATCTTTCAAAAAAAAAAAAGCTATAAAATGGTGTCAAATTTTTCAAAATTCCAAGTGGATACAACCACGGATGATGGATCATCTGTTTATCATAATTTTGTAATTCATTCAGTGCACGATACACACAAAAAAGCTTAAAACAAATAAGAATAATTATAATTAATATAAACTCATAGCAGCTAGGAGTACTATAGACATTGCAAAATGAGAAAAAGATAATCGATTAAGGATTGCCAAATATCCTTTTCTTCATACAATTTGCAATATCTGTTTTTCCCGTGGTTGTTCCCAGTTGCTCATGCCTCTCCACTACATGGCTGTGACCTGTGATTAGGCTTCCTACAAATGGAACTTGAGAAGCTAAATCGCTTCCTGTTCATGAAACTAGCTCAACAATAAGTTCTTCTCGAGAGAATCTGTTTTTAACGAACATGAGCAAGAGGGGTCTGTTGGAAAAAAAAAAAAAACTTCGCGAGAACAAGTAGGACTTAGTTCCCATTTTCCAGATGTTGTGAGAGCATGACCCTATGGCACAACATGAAGACACACTCGTGCTTTTTGTACACTGGGTTGGCTCATTCTATTTCTCAGGTGTTTCTATGTTGGTCCAGATTTTGGGCCAAAAATTATGTATCACACCCTATCGGATGGTTGTTCTGAGTTAAAAATCATGGCCTGTATTCTTGCCATAGCATTGAGCATTATAAGTTTTACCAAACTTAAAAAACAATCATAAAAACTCACAATACCATCAAGCACAATCAGATACATTATGTAATATTTTTTTCATAATTTACCTTTTTCTTGATGTGATATACGATAATAGTATTTTTTATAAACTTAGTCAAAATTAAAATAGTTTGAGTTAAGTAAAACCCTTATATTTCACGATGGTGAACAACCATCAAAGTGATCGTTTGGATTCTCTTTCTCTTTAATTTTTTCGTTCGAAGTGTGAAATCAAATTTACGATTGGACAGAGAGTGAACTTACCACTTTAAAACTGAAGGGTCTATAAGAATATGATCAAGCTTATATTAACCTAAATAGGAGTATGAGAGAAGTTCAAGCAAATGTTTTTGTTTGTTTGGCTTCGCGATGTGGGCGTCTCGCCGCCGTTGCTTAGTCCATGGGTGTATCTTTTCACTCTCTTCCTCTTAATGAAAAACGGGTGAAGTCCCGGTCGCGAAAAAAAAGAGAAGTTCAAGCAACCGTAGCGCATTATACACTTGTACTCTGTGCAAAATAAATAGCCAAATATAGTTATGGAAGCCATCCAACGGGAGATACTCTACACGTCTCACGGTCTCAGTCATAGACTGAACCTTTTGGAATTGGGTCTTTTACTCCAGTGCCATTAAAAAAGTTCGCTTGCTCCTCCACGCCACTAAAAGTTGTCCTCTACCGTGTATGTCCTCGTCTCATTTTCTTTCTTACTCTCACGCCATTCCGTCTACATTCCGCTTGTTTCCACCGTTTGGAAGCTCTGACGAGTGGGCCCAACCAGTCAAAAAGTCCAAAATACCCCTCGTGTATCTGTCCTCTTGCGTGTCACACACACCGACAGGTGGACCCCACCTGTCGGGTCCATCCTCAACCTCCAAACATTCCCTCTCTCTTCCTTCCATCTGCAGTTGTCCCAGACCCCCTTCGCAGCCTGTGAGCTCCAGCACGAGCGCCGCCATGAGCCGCCGCCTGAGCTCCGCGTGCTGCGCCCGCACGACGTCGCTCCGCCGTGTGGCCGCCGCGCGAGCTCCGCCGTCGAGCTCGCGTGCGAGCGCTGCCCTCGAGCTCGCGCGCGAGCGCTGCCCTCGAGCTCCGCGCACGAACCGCCGCGCCATCCGCGAGCTCCCACACCAGCGCCGCCGTGAGCCGCTGCCTGAGCTCCGCGCACGCCGCCGCGACGCTCGAGCGACGCCGCGCCGCCCTCGAGCTCCGCGCGTGAACCGCCGTGAGCCGCCGCCCGAGCTCCGCGCACGCCGCCGCGACGCTCGAGCGCGCCGCGCCGCCCTCGAGCTCCGCGCGTGAACCGCCGTGAGCCGCCGCCCGAGCTCCGCACGCGAGCCGCCGCGACGCCCGCGAAGTCCGCGTCATCTACGTCAAGAGCGAACGGCGCGATCGTTAGCTGGTCACCATCCCAAGCGTCGTTAGCTGGTCCCGCCATGGCGGAACGCGCCCCGGCCCCACGCCGCGCGGCTCGCCGGCTTCGGAGTCGCCGACGCCGTCCAGGCAGACGGCCGCCGCCTCCGCTTCGTCCTCGTGGATGTAGCTGAGGCCGCCTCCTCCGTGATGCCCCGACGGTCGCGGTCCCTTGCTGGACGCGGGCCGCCGCTTCCCATCTCCTCGCCGGCGTGAGCCGCCGAGCGAGCTCCTCGCATGAGCGCCCACAGCCAGGCTACATGGCGCCCACAGCCATGGCGGGTCCGGGCACCGAGGGTACTAGTTGAGGTGCATCGTGGCCGTCATCGTCTCGGCGATCCGCCGCTCCGCCTCCACCGCGCCCACCTGCTCGCCGGTCAGCCCCAGCGGATCTCGGGCGGCGCGTGCGGATCTCGGGTGGCGGCCGGAGGTTCTCGCGCCGGCGGGAAGCGTGGCGCCGCCGCCGCGTCGTCCTCGGCGTGACGGGGGTGGAGAACGAATAGGCAGAGAACACAAAGGTGGGAGGGGCAACTAAGGTCATTTGGGACAGCGGGACCCACTCGTCAGAGCTTCCAAACGGTGGAAACAAGCGGAATACAGACGGAATGGCGTGAGAGTAAGAAAGAAAATGAGGCGAGGACATACGCGGTAGAGGCCAACTTTTAGTGGCGTGGAGGAATAAGCGAACTTTTTCAATGGCACTGGAGTAAAAGACCCTTTGGAATTGGGCCGTCTCAGGACATTTTGGATTTAACCACGTGGGGATCCTCTCATCCGTGCCCTTTTATATTTCTTTTTCAGAAAAAAGAATCCAATAATCTCCATACCTCCGGTTTGGACATTATGATGATTGATGAGTTATTTATACACAGTACCGTACAAAAAGACGCAATCCCTTGCTTCATCGGATGGGATATCCGCTTGGAGTGGAGCGGCACAAATGGAGTGCGACGCGGCGTGCCACGTGGCCACGGCCGTACTCGACCTCGTGACATCGTCCCCTCGCCCACACGCCGTCCTGTGCCGTGCCGTGCGTCCGTCCTCTTTGGCTCTTTTCCCCGTCCCCGTGCGCTTCCGTCGTGAGACAGCTCAACTCCACTCGTGTTCCTCCCCTCCTCCTCCACAACCACGTCGGCGTCGCCATCCTCGTCGGAGCCCAGGCAGGCCAGCTGAGAGCTGACTCCTCTCCCAGAAAGGCCGGAACCCTCCAAAATCCATCCAAAAAAGGAGGGCGCGGATAGCGTGTCCAAATCGGAATCGAGCAGGAGTTCGTGCGCCCCCGTTTTCCCTCCGCTCCGCCTCTCCCTCCCTCTATTTAAGCAAGCTTACCTCCGGATAAACTCCGCCAGCGCAGCGCAGAGGCCTCACATCCCATCCCATCCGTGTCCCTTCCCCGCCACCTCACTCGCTCACCGCCGGTGCCCGTGCGCCATCTCCACTCCAGCTCGCTCTCCACTCCATTCCGCCACGACCACGCCGATCGAGGTGCCAGGTACGGCACCTCCTGTTTCCTCTCCGGCCGGCGTCCCGCATGGCCGCATCGCCGGTTAATCTACCTAGCTAGTTTGTTTCGTCGTTGCGTTGCGTTGCGTTGGAGGGTCGCGTCGCACGGGCGTACGCTGCCTCCTGCGCGGGGGGATTGATTCGTGGCGGGGTTTTCCGGGCGGTTCGGGTTGGTTAATTAATTTGCGGCTCCAACGGCGAGGTCCGCCGGCAGCTGCGAGTGATCGGTCGGTGGGATTGGGAGTTGGGGATCGTCGGCGACGCCGCCGCCGTACACGTGCATTTGCTTCAGATGACAGGGAGGGAGGGGGCGCTGCCTGTGCTGATGATAATATGATACAGGCAGTTGGGTTGTGAACAACCGGACGAGCTAGTGTGGGCGCTGTGATAGCGGCAGGCAGCCCGTGATGTGATGAGGTGGTGAGACTACGGACGGAAACGGGCTGTGTGACCGCGATGTGTCCGTGAGTTGGCTTGCGTACGTGGTTCAGCTTTTGGCTACTATACTGATTAGAGTGATCGTTGCGCTGTCCAAGCCGTGCAAGGACCATTTTCTAGTACAAGTGAAAAGGCCCATCATCTTATACTCGTAGTAAAGTCATATGCTACACTACTACCGTCCCTTTGTCCGGTAGTGACCTTGATTTGGACCCTTTCGTTGTTTTGGACTGATTCATCATTCATTTGCCCGCACTGAGAATCCTAGGATGCTGGACTCTCTGTGACAGACTGACAGCTACTCTCAGTCTCAGTCACAGAGAGTACTTGGTTGGATTACTGCAAGCCAGCGCATGGAGTAGAATGAGCGCATAGCTCGTAGCACTAGATTGCCATGCCGTCTTTGAACTCTATTCCCCTGACAGCATCTGGCTAATTATTTCGAAATCTGTAACGACCTGACTGTGCAAACGAACTTCATTTCCAGGAGTTGTGGATTTCATGTCCGTGATCGTGGTGCCTTAATTGGACTCTGATATGGGTTCTGCTGCTACGGAGGTGTGTAATCTGACCCTTTTGTTGTAGCAAACCGTTCGGTGTTTGATAACCTTGTTCTTTACCATGAAGGCTAATTATGTTGATTACATTTCCACTCACAGGGCAATGACACCTTGCTGGGCAATGGAGTTGTCGGGGTTCTTGCTGAGACTTGTAATATGTGGGAAAGGAGGGTACCATTAACTCCTTCCCATTGTGCTCGCCTTCTGCTTGGAGGAGGCAAGAATGGAGCTCGAGTAAACCGGATTATTGTGCAGCCAAGCACGAAGAGGATCCATCATGATGCTCAGTATGAGGATGCAGGGTGTGAGATTTCAGAAGACCTGTCAGAATGCGGTCTTATTATAGGCATCAAACAACCACAGGTCATATTTCTGATTAAGCTAGATACTCTATTAGACATTACTTTGTACCAGCATCATGGTTCTGAAACGCTTGGAGGTATCTTCGCTATGGCAGTTGCAGATGATTCTCCCAGATAGAGCGTATGCTTTCTTTTCACACACCCACAAGGCCCAAAAAGAGAATATGCCACTGTTAGATAAGGTATTAAACATAAGCTTGTACCATCATCTTTTCAGTCAACCGCCATTGTCATTCCTGTAGAATATTAAAATGTTGACTAACGTTCTCAGATCCTTGAAGAAAGGGTGTCCTTGTTTGATTATGAGCTAATTGTTGGAGAAGATGGGAAAAGATCGCTAGCATTTGGGAAGTTTGCTGGTAGAGCTGGGCTGATAGATTTCTTACATGGTCTTGGACAGCGTAAGTGCGACGACCAACACTAATAATCAGCTCATGCAGTCACTTGATAATATTATGCCTTTGACGCTTGCATTTTTCCATCTGGATTTATTATAGGAACTAGTTAATTTGCTCACTGAAACTTACGTTTACAGTGATTTAAAATGAATCCAACTGCTCATTCATAGTACAATCTATGACTGGAGATGTCTCTGGTTTGGTGTTGTATGCTATTCAAACGGCTGAAGGTTTTCTCTTTCAATTTCAGGATATTTGAGCCTTGGATACTCGACTCCATTTCTCTCTCTGGGACAATCTCATATGTATCCTTCACTCGCTGCAGCCAAGGCTGCAGTCATTGCTGTTGCTGAAGAGATTGCAACATTCGGACTTCCATCCGGAATTTGTCCAATAGTGTTTGTATTCACTGGAGTTGGAAATGGTAATTGTGCTGTTGGCATTTTTTTTTCCATTTGTTGTTTCTTTTTATAATAGGAAGCCGCTTATATGGGTACTGTCCAACCATGTGTTTTTCGCATATGCATCTATTAGGGGGCTTGCACTCTTTAGGAGTTGATTCCTTTAACATTGGGTCATTCATAATCTTAATGGTTTCAAGGTGTAAAACATTTCTTCAACTGCACATTTGGTGTTATGATCACTCCTGTTCAATCTCTATATTTGGGCCATTGCACAAATGCTATGTCTTTTACAGAATTTTGCTGGTGTATATGCCTGTCCATGCAGTGCAAGCTGAAAGAAAATACATCGTACTCTTTCCTTTCAAAGGCCAAAATGACCTTACCTTATTGACATTTCCTGAATTATTGTGGAGTATGATCTGTGAAACTAAATAGCTTAAGCCTGTTGGCACTAGGGGGGATATTGATAGCATTCATCGACAAAAAATGTTATATAGATATACATGCTTTCTAAAGGAAATGGAAAAAACTAGACCGTACCTTGGGGTACTAGGTCTCAATTTTTACTATCTTGTTAGTGATGTGGTTTTGATCTGAAAAAAACTTACACCTGACATATATAACTTCAACGTGACAGTCTCTCAGGGGGCACAGGAGATATTCAAGTTATTGCCCCATACCTTTGTTGATGCTGAGAAACTTCCCGAAATTTCTCAGGTATTATGCTTTTACTCAATTCTTTTGTATTAAATCATAAGTTCAACTAAACTAGTTAATTAACAATACATCTCTTTTCCCTAAATGAAATTCATCAAATTTCTACCTCCTTTTTATGTATCCAGCAGGATTAGCTATTGTTACTTGATTTAATTTGTAAACTCTTCTTTAATGTTACAGGCCAGGAATCTGTCTAAACAATCTCAGTCAACCAAGAGAGTATTTCAACTATATGGTTGTGTTGTGACCTCTAGAGACATGGTTTCTCACAAGGATCCCACCAGACAATTTGAGAAAGTAATACATGTCTCTTCAACCATAAGTAGATTTGTAGTTTCTCCTTGATGGTCAGTTATAAAAACATTTTGTTAATATTCCAGAGATCTGTTCGACCACATACCCACATTTTAATTTCATCATGACCTGACACGATCTTCTCATTATACTGGTTTTTCATCAGGAGCCTTTGTGCCTATCTGTTTTTGTTCTTTTATATATAATGGCCATGTCCTAATGTAGTTTATCTTCTTATGCATATATATCTTGAACATATTTTAAGTAAATTCCATCGACATCTTTCTGACTTATTTTCTAATTAGACAAGTACCTCATTAGCTTTTCAACAGGCTCAGTGCCTCACTCAAAAATCTTAAATTTGTGTAATCTGCAGGTTGACTATTATGCTCATCCAGAACACTACGCCCCAGTTTTTCATGAAAGGATTGCTCCATATGCATCTGTCATTGGTATGGTCTTGGATGAGTGCTTTTATCAGAAATTGTTCCATTGTACTATTTGAACCAACTAGAACATGTTTTTATCAACTTTGAACATGTGAGACCAGTCATATATGGGTATTACCTTGTTTTGACGCAATATTTAATACAGCTCAGGCACAGAATTCTTTCTGTTTCCGTTAATGTTAATACTCTTAAAGAAAGTACAGTATTAGTAACTATTATTCTGTATAGCATAGAACAGTTTTAGGGTAAAAACTAGCTCTGTCCATGATAAGATCATTTTGTGGTAATGTTTATATAAAGATGGTGGGATTTAATAAATATCTGCTACTTATTGTAATAAATTTCTGGATTAGTCATAATTGTCCATACTCTCTATAATTTGTCTTCATGGTTTCTGCAGTAAACTGTATGTACTGGGAAAAGAGGTTTCCACCATTACTGAGTATGGAACAGTTGCAACAACTGATGGAGACTGGTTGTCCTTTGGTTGGCGTTTGTGACATAACTTGTGATATCGGAGGTTCCATTGAATTTGTCAACAAGAGTACATCAATAGAGAGGCCTTTCTTCCGGTAATGCATTCCTCCATTTTCTGTTTTTAAGTTTAAAACTGGAAAAGGTATAATAACCCATGAGTAGCAGTCACAGTATCCTAAAGTGTATTGGCATTACTTATCCCTAATTCTTTCGAATATTCATTATGGATGTACAATTTGCTTACAATCTTACTGTCCTTGCCTAGTTCAGTGGAACATTCTCTGATATTTACAGCACCCTAGATATTTGGTAGCTTTTTTTTCTCGAAAACGCAAAAGATTTGCGCTTCTTTTTCATTAAGAAGAAGAATGCTAAATGCAATGCAACATAACGGGACCGGGGTGGATACAATATTTGAAACACGCTCCGCCACCTCCGGTCAAACACACACAACGAAGAAAGAAAGAAAGGCCACCTCCGGGCCAACAACATCCTGCGGAGCGTAGCTCACGCGAAAACGCTACCCTAGCAAACGAGCCCACCAACGGTGACGAACTAGGAGCACCGGGGCGGCGGACGAAATGCGTGCTCATGGCGGCCTCATTGGAGCCTTCAGGAAGGGGATGACGCCCTCAGGCGCCAACTCAAGAGGTGCCCCGCCGGAACCTTCGTTCCTGAGCCCGCCAGGCGCCACAGACGGGCGGAGGGTCGACGACGCCTTCAGGAAGGAGATGACGGGAACGCCACCGTCGTCGCTCCCGGGCGAGCCCGAGGAGAAATGGCTTTCGCCATCGCCGTCGTCTGAGCGGTCAGCCGCCCGAAGAGAAGCCGCGGTTGTGGTCGTTGGGTAGTTAGCCAGCGCGCCGGGGCAGCCCGGCCAACCCCCACCACCCGGTGGGGTGTACGGGCCCCGTAGAAGGAGTAGGCGCGCGCGCTGGCCTGCCTGTCCGCCCAGTCCATATCATCGGCAAGCACGCCCCGCCCACGGTCGAAGTCCCCTGACCTCAAGACCGGGTCAGAGAGGTGCGCCGGTGGATTAGAGTTGAAGCACGTCAGGGCTGGGGGGCGCACGGCGAAGCAGTGAGAGCGCGCTAAGCCCGACCACCAACGCGGACCGTCCTGACGCACCAGAAATTGGAGCGGTGACCTCCCCGCGGCTCAACCCCGGCCGAGCCCACTCGAGGCCAGGGGTGCCGCGGGCGAAAGGTGCGTCAGGCCAGCCCTTGTCGGCGGCTGTCTTGGCACGGTCGTGGTCTTGGCAGGCTTCATCCATGGCGCGCGGGGGAGTCTCTGGGTGGCCGGCCGCCGCCGGTCATTGCCCCAGGCTCAACCCCGCCACCCACACAGCGCAGGCGGATCCCAAATGATGGCGAACCCCGCCGCCGTCAACGCGGCAAGGGGAGGAGGGGTGGCTCGCGCGAGGACCATCCCGGCGCCAAGAACTGCCCCGTGCGCCGGAGTTAAGGATGGGGGCATCCCCGCCGCAACGACCCTGGCCGAGGCCCCTGCCTCAAGGCCGGGGGTGCAGCGGGCGAAGGGCGCAGCGAGACAGGTGGCACCGGAGACGGCCCGGGCACCCACCGCCCCCCACTCCGCCCAGCCGAAGAAGCCAGAGGGGGCCGCCGCAGCCGGAATCATCATGCGCCGGCCGGCAGGCAACGAAGGAAGGTCGAAGGAGGCGGCGAAGCGGAGGAAGACGGAGGACGGGCGGAGGAGAGAGCAGCAATCGGCGCCGACCCGGCCGAGGCGCCCCGCGCCTCAAGACCGGGAAAGACGAAGAGCCCGGCCACCTCAACCCGCAAGAATGGCGTCAGGGTATGGGGAGGTGGCCGGGGGCGCGCCGAGCGCGCCACGCGCACGCGCATACCCAACCCCCTCAGCCGCCGGCCCCTGCCGGCGCTGTGGAGGAGAGGGTGGAGGGAGGGGGTTCTGCGGCGCGTCTCGCGGCGTCGTGTCGGTGGTGGGGCCCTGCCCCCTCGGACCGTCGGCCCCTGCCGGCGTCGTCGATGGGAGGGGAGGGAGGGCCGGTCGGGTCACCCCCGACCCCGAGCTGGAGGAGCGGCCGGCGGAGCAGCACCAGGGCCGGGCGACCTCGCCGCGGAAGACGGGCTTGGGCCGGGCGCAGCGGGCCGCCCCCGTGAGCCCTCGGCCCCGCCGGCCCCTGCCGGCGCCGTGGAAGGTAGGTGGGAGGGGGAGGCGCGGTGCTGCCGCCAGGTAGTCGGAGGAGGGCGGGGGGGGCGAATCCGGCCGGGGGCACGGATCCGGGCCGGCCGCGCGCGCTGCGCAGCAAGGCCGCTCCGAGCCCATGGCCGGGCCGGCCCATCCTCCCCTAACGCCGTCCATGGCCGGCGACGAGAAGGGGGGGAGGTGGGCCACGCGCCGCCGCCGCCGCGCCGGGGCAGCCCGGCCGGCCGGCCGAGCCGCCGCCGCCGTCCGGCCCTAGGGCGGCGCCCGCCGCAGGGACGAACGCCGGAGCGCCTCGGGGAGGGCCGCCGCGCAGACGGCCGGATCCGGACGGGGGTGCCGGATCCGCCGCCGGAGGCCGCCGGACGCCGGTGGAGAGGAAGGGAGGAGGGAGGGGGGGAGGAGGAGGGAGGACGACGACGGGGAGCAAGCCTTTTGAGCGGCTCCCCCGGGCCCGCGCCGCGCCGGCGAGCAGAGGGGCGGCGGCGGCCCGGGCGGCGCGCGGCGGAGGGTTGAGGGGCGGCGGCGGGGGCCCCGGGGCCCCGGGGGAGACGACGCGGGGGAGATGAATAATCCTAAGGTGCTAGATATTTGGTAGCTGCTTCCTCAATCATCACAGTTACTGTTTAATTGCTCTTGCTACAATTATGAGTCTGACTAATTACGGGATACACAACCATAGGTATGATCCTTCTAATAATTCATACCATGATGATATGGAAGGTCCCGGAGTGATCTGCTTGGCTGTTGACATTCTCCCTACAGAGTTCTCTAAAGAGGTAACATATTTCTTACTACAAGAAAGGTGCTATTTTGTCTAGACATCAGCTCGCTGCATTGATCTTACTGGTTTTTCCTCGAACATTGGTCTTACTGTTGTGCCCTTGTATTTGAACCATGTAGGCCTCCCAACATTTCGGAAACATATTATCTAAACTTGTTGCTATTTTGGCCTCAGTGAAGCAACCAACAGAACTTCCTTCCTACTTGAGAAGAGCCTGCATTGCACATGCTGGCAGATTAACTCCTTTGTACGAATATATCCCTAGAATGAGAAATACTATGATGTAAGCTTCAAATACTTCTATTCTTCGCCGTTATATTCCTCTCAGATAGTTCCCTTGTACGATGTCATCCGTAAAGATACAAACCAGTTAAATAGATATTCTCGTTAAAATATGTAGTTTATTTTAGCATTTTGTACTATGCTTGTTACTCTACAGTATGGGGAGTACCATTTTGTTAAACAACCCTACAAATTGTGTTCCTTCAAAGCTTCAGTTGTCTGACTTTACCATGGCATAGACTATGCTTGTACCCCTCCAAAACACACAGTATGCTGGGTTTAAAGGGAAGGGAAAGGGAACGCACAGTGTACTTATGCTGTGGATTTAGTCTATTGTATAGGATGCTACTTTGAATACATTCCTCTGTGCACAGTGTTGCCTCATTAGAAATGGCAGTGGATGTGATTCTGAACTTGTATAGTTCTACTCTTGTAAACCAGAACACTTCAGGTTGGATAGAGGACTAAGTGTCCTAGTTTTTACTCTGCTTTGTTCTAACTAGTATTTTTTTTTGTTGGTTCTCTTTAAAAAATGGATGAGCAATCTACAATTCATGCCTTTTGTTGTCTTATCAATAATTTGAACGCCATCCTATTCCTGTTTCTTTAATTTTTGTTCAGAAACTTCTCTATGTAGTGGTTGCTCATTTTGTATAAATTATTTTTTTGGCATTTTCCCTAGCATCACATAACCATAGTTTCTTGTTATGGCACTGATGTGCTTACCAGTATTTACCAATTGCCACGTTTTAATGGTCCTTAATGTCATCAAAGTTATATTCTATTTCTTGCAGAGATTCGGCACCCACAAAAACAAATCCATTGCCAAAGAAGTACAGCACCCTGGTTAGCAAATAGTATTTTCGTAGTACTCCAGCACTTTTTATGTTTTGTATTTGATATTTGATCAATACACAATTACTCAGGCTCTTTTGTCTTTAAAATTGATCATATGAAACAGGTATCTCTCAGTGGGCACCTATTTGATAAGTTCCTTATAAATGATGCTTTGGACATCATTGAGGCAGCTGGAGGTTCATTTCACCTGGTTAGATGTGAAGTTGGACAAAGCATGGATGATATGTCGTACTCAGAGCTTGAAGTAAGCATTTAACTTCATACTGAACCTCAAATTAGTTAGGATGAAAATCTTCTCTGGAAAAAATATTAGGATAGATCTTTTTTAAGAAGAGTAGTTACTAGTTCCTAGTTTATTTAAAAAAAATTCTGCTGGTTAACACAATCATAATTTGATTTGTTTCTGAAACATATGATACACACCTTTTTGCAGGTAGGAGCGAATGATACTGCCACATTGGATAAAATTGTTGATTCCTTGACTTCTCTAGCTACTGAACATAGCAGAAATGATGATGCTGGAAAAGAAACTGAATTAGCTATGAAGATAGGAAAAGACAATGAGTGTAGAACTGATGACACAGTTGATAAAGGAGGGCCAAAGGTTTTAATTCTTGGAGCTGGAAGAGTTTGTCGACCAGCTGCTGAGTTTCTAGCATCTTACCCAGACATATGTACTTATGGTGTTGATGACAATAGCGCGGATCAAATTCATGTTATAGTGGCATCTTTATATCAAAAAGATGCAGAAGAGGTGCTCGCAATGATGCATTCCCCGTCTCTTGACATTTTCGCTGTACTGTTTGGTCAATTGGTTGTTCGCCTCACTTGCTATTAACATGCTCTATGGACATCAATAAGCAATACTAGATAAAAAAATTGTATTTGGTCATCTTGTATACAATACTTGTGAATTCAACCTTTATCTTCTCATGGGTATCTGTACATGCAGATAGTTGATGGTATTGAAAATACAACTGCTACCCAGCTTGATGTTGCTGATATTGGAAGCCTATCAGATCTTGTTTCTCAGGTAAATTTCATCCTGATACTTAAATCTGAGTGGACCCCATCATTTTTTAAACCAACTTCATTAGCACTTAGGCAATAGCTCCTATGTGGTTCAGGATGTTGATTTGTGCTTTCTTTCTGGCAAAATATGTAACTTGTACTCCTGAATTTGATAATTACTAACTTGTCAGAATATTAATGATGCGAGCTTCTCTTCCAGGTTGAGGTTGTAATCAGCTTGCTTCCTGCTAGTTTTCATGCTGCCATTGCAAGAGTATGCATAGAGGTAGTCTTCTTATCTGTTCGTGGTGATTTATAAAATCCTTTGAGCTCTATTGAAGCATTAAACCAAATATTGATGTGATATTTATTTTGAGAGATTCTGACTTAATCTATTACAGCTCAAGAAGCACATGGTAACGGCAAGCTATGTTGATGAATCCATGTCTAACTTGAGCCAAGCTGCCAAAGGTGCAGGTGTAACTATACTTTGTGAAATGGGCCTAGATCCTGGCATAGGTACTTCCTCAATGTAATGGAGAAAGTGCTCTTTCATCATAGGTTAATTTTCCAGTAGAAGCAAGCTTAGGTATATTTATGTTATGCAGATCACTTGATGTCAATGAAGATGATTGATGAAGCTCATGCACGAAAAGGAAAAATAAAGGCATTTACATCTTACTGTGGTGGATTGCCATCTCCAGCTGCAGCAAACAATCCGCTTGCCTATAAATTCAGGTAGATGTATCCATGTTCTAAGTAATTCAGTTATCAGTACTAGTACAATGAGGTTTCTACATCCAAATATTCTTAACAATAATATTTCACGTGGCATCCATTCAAAAATATATATTTCACATGGCAAATCTTTTGAAATACTAATAGTTATCTTCCTCCTTCAGTTGGAGCCCAGCTGGTGCCCTCCGGGCAGGGAAAAATCCTGCTGTCTACAAATTTCTTGGAGAGATGATCCATTTAGAAGGTAAGTCTGTTGCAATTTTGTTTCTCCTGGCCTGCTACACTGAATAAGGAGCAAATGCTTGCTCGCCGGTTCCCCTTTTTTTCAAAGGATGACAGTAGCTTTACATGATCGTTGAAGAAAGAAGTAGATGTTACAAATTACAACACACATCTCATATAAACACACCGATAGAAATAGTACAAATTCAAGAGGTGCCCATGATGGCCTGTATTAAACGGGACGTTAATGTATCAAGGAGCAAACTTATACGCTATCCATGTATTAGTTTTCTGTCCACAAATAAACAAACTGTGGGATATGGAGCACTTGGATCTATTTCATACCCTGGAATCTAATACTCTGTTGAAACAATGGATTACTCCACACAGATATTGAGTGATTTACTTACCACTTCAATAGGTCATAACTTGTTTGAATCAGCAAAGAGGCTCAGACTACCTGAGCTTCCAGCTTTTGCTCTGGAACACTTGCCGAATCGGAATTCCTTGATATATGGAGACCTTTATGGTATCTCCAAAGAAGCGTCTACCATATACAGGGCTACTCTTCGTTACGAAGGTAAGCATCTGCATACCTTTTGCTTCGGTGAGGCACAACTTTGATTGCAATTCTGATTTCCACTCACCATTTCGCTGCACATGTGCAGGTTTTAGTGAGATAATGGCGACCCTATCGAAAATTGGGTTCTTTGATGCTGCAAATCATCCACTGCTGCAAGATACTAATCGCCCAACATATAAGGGTTTCCTTGATGAACTACTTAATAGTATCTCCACAACCAGCACAGACTTAGATATTGCCTCTGGTGGATATGATGATGAATTGATTACCAGACTGTTGAAGCTCAGGCATTGCAAAGCTAAGGAAATAGCTGTTAAGACAGTCAAAACCATCAAGTTAGTCCTGATCCCATGCTACAAAATTCACATCTTATATGAGCTGTTGTAGTGCAACATAAATAATACCATCAAGTTAATATGTTAAAGACCCCCGAGGCAAAAAATAATTTAGGAATAATAGAAACAGGAAACATGAATGCTTTAGTTGTATTTTATTTTAGAACTGACAAAACACAATCATACACGAGCAGGTTCTTGGGACTACATGAAGAGACTCAAATTCCTAAGGGTTGTTCAAGTGCATTTGATGTGATTTGCCAACGAATGGAACAGAGGATGGCCTATGGCCACAATGAGCAAGTGAGGCTAAATACTATCTTACCACCTGTCTTATGTCTCATGTGTTGCATGTAGCTGTTAAAATATCTGTAGTAAAGATCTTCCTTTATAAAATCGTAAGAGATTCAACCTTATATTTATATTGTCATAAAAAGAAGTCAGGAAGGTAATATAAAAGAGGCAATAATCTCAAGCTCACTAATTTACTTTTTGTAGTTGCCTTAATCAGTTCACTTGTATAAATTTGACAGGGGCAAAAACTCAGATACGAAAACACAATTTTGATTCTTAGCAGATCTGCAGTAGATTGCCAGTTTAATGATTAATGTGAATCCAAACTACTTTTCAGACTCTGGTCTACCGCCATATTTCATGCTGATTTGTTTACTTCATGTTCAGAAAATGGATTAAATCGAATGAATAGCTTTCCTCGGATAACCATTGCTGAGACACAGCTCTTGTAAATTCAGGACATGGTACTGCTCCACCACGAAGTCGAGGTGGAATACCCGGACGGGCAACCCACTGAAAAGCACCAAGCGACGCTACTGGAGTTCGGGAAGGTTGAAAATGGCAGATCCACCACTGCCATGGCCCTGACCGTTGGTATTCCAGCAGCAATAGGGGCCCTGGTAGTAAACCTAACCACAATTATACTTTGCATAATGATAAGGATAAAAGCCAAAAAGGAAAATGGAAATAATGTATGTTCATCACTCTCGAACCATGTTATGTTGCAGCTCTTGCTACAGAACAAGGTCCAGACGAAAGGAGTGATCAGGCCTCTGCAACCAGAGATCTACATTCCAGGTGTGCTACATAATTTTCATGCCTTTCCTTGTGGAATTATCATGACGCGCAGCTGTACTGACTCGGTGTATTTGCGTGTGTGAAGCATTGGAGATCTTGGAGTCGTCAGGCATCAAGCTGATCGAGAGAGTGGAGATTTGAAAGTTCCAAGTCACTGTCCGTCCGGATCAGCTTGCTGCAGCAGTAGCAGCTCGCGGCAGGCAGCTGCTCGCAGTAGTTCATAAAGTTGCAGCAGTCAGCAGGTACAGTGAAACGGCTACAATGTATGATATAGCGGGTACATATATATCTTTTGTGCATAGTATATGTTGTGCATAGTCCTGTTGTAAGAGACGGCAAAGGAACCTCTCTATATATGCAAATAAATAATGCCCGGCAAAGAAACCTCTGTATATAGGACCTATTAAATGATGCCGATCAGTGGCTTGACACTTTTGAGGGGCTTTGGCACCACACACTATTGCCCGTCAGACTGACCACATTAGACACGCAGGATAGATGTTCAACTTACTGTATGCCGTTGTAGTTTCCGGGAACAACGTCCTCTGGTTGTGTGATTGTTGATTTTTCTTTGCCTCCATGGCTCCATCATCAGAGGACAGAGGTGCCGTCGCCGGTTGGCTCGATGCCACCACCGGTTGGCGTTCCTTTGTCTCGTTCACTGGAATCTGCGGTGCGACACGGACATGAGATTGAGATGCTCCGCGTGCAGGCATATCGTGTGCTGGGCCAGTGTTCGACCAGAAATGGCCAGACCGCACGCATTATTGACCTAAATGCTGCCGTGCTCCCGCCGGCGCACCACACGTTTCTAAACGATGGTGACGCTATGATGGCAGCCGAACTCAGATTCAATTTGCCTGTCTATTATCCCCTTTGGATCCATGCAGCCGCACGCAACCTGCCAAGCTAAAGTGTAAGCGTCAGGCAGATCACTTCTGCTCCCCGATCGCACGCCCCATACCGCCATGCATATCTTATCCTTTCCCTGCGCAAGGACTGGACGGCCCTCCTGCTACTCAAGTTTGAGTTCATCCTTCATGGCGTGGTCTTTTTGGAACCTTTGCCGGAAACTGACAGCGATCGACACGCCCCCCTGGCTATGCACTGCATCTGCATGATTGAAATTTGGAAGTTTGAGCCACCACTATTCACCTCAGCTTGCTTACTTACACGAAGCTACTCCGTTGGAAATTAGTGTTGTCCCATATAAATTAAGAAACAAAACTGCACTTCATCAGCCATGGAGGCGCAGTAAGACACATACCCAGTTTTTCCCAAAGAAAGAAGCTTGCTGCTGGCCGGGGCAGTTGAACAAAACGTGCAACCTTTGTCTTCAACAACATCGCTGCAGCAGTCATCCTCTAAAACATGCTTATGTGGGAGGTTAGCAGAAGTTGCGGTTAAAATTGAAATTGAGGACCTGATATGTCAACATGGCGACGTCGCATGCATCTCCTCAGAGCATGTAGTTTCAGAAAGTTGGACTCCGAGGACAAAGTAGTTCCTGATTTCATGGAATATGACCTAGCTTAGTGAACTAAGTCAGATTCATATGATGTCACTACCACAGAAAGGCTAAATGTGTATCTTATTGTTCTCATTGTTTTGCTATCAATTGTGATCTGCCTCTTGAGGTGGCTCTAATGACATGGTACATACTTATAAAAATTATTTATTTTCATTTGCCGTACCTACCAATTCGTTGAAAATGCATGCTTGGCACCAGATATTCAATCAGTGGCCGAATATTTCGTCATCAGTAAGTTATTTTATACTTATAGTCACTGAAATTATATAAAGAGGCGTTACGTGAACACTGACATAGATTGCGCGCGGATTCAACGGATAGGAAATATAGCTTTTGTTTAAGGAAAATAATAAGTTATGTTACGGAATTCTTTAAGCTGTACGTATTTGGCTGTCTCCATCAGTGGCTAGCCATAACACTTATAGCATGACCATCATTGTATCAGCTAGTGTGCTAAATTGAGTACTCTCTTCACCCAAAAAATAATGCAATCCTTGATTTTAAGGAGCCAAATAATTTATTTAGTGGATAGGCGTGTTTGGTCTAGGCAGTCTTGATGGCTTCTCGCCATCTGAAATGCACCAGTTTGTATTTGCAAACTCTCCCTCTTAATGAAATATAGGTGAACGGTTTGAAAAAAAAAAAGGCCAAATATAATTCATTAACTAAGTACTAACAATCACGATGCAAAATAAGTACCGCATCAGATTAATTTTGAAATATTTTTTTAGTATAAACTCTACTGGATACATAATTTTTAATACTATTCGGTTATTATAAACTTGATCAAACTTAAACTAGTTTGACTAACACAAATAATTGTATTCTTTTATGAACAGAGAAAGTATAAGACAATGCACTCCATAAGAATAGGGGCTCCGCCTCACCTCTCTCCACCTATACTGGAACATGGAGATGGAGGTGACAACATGGCACATGTACAATCCTACTGAACGTAGGTTGCAACTAAATTTAATTTGAGATATTGAGAACATTTATGTTGGCTTTGGTTGTACCGCATAGGGTCTAATAATATTGCTCTTGCACTACCAGAATTCTAAATTATCTTGAGGGCCAACAATCTTTTCTAGTGACAAAATGAAACCACCAAGAAAAGTGCAGTTTGATCAGCTGGGAATATAGAGTTCTAAGGAAATGTATATTCTTGTCTCCTAAACCAACAATCGCCATGGTAATTGCTCGTTTTCTTGAGTGCTAGTATTATTATTTAGAAATACATTATTCCAGCAACTCTATGGAAATTGATTTTCCAAAGTTCCTATTTACACATGTGTGCGAATAGATTGAAAACCGGGAATCGCTGCTTTAAAAATCGTAAACATATACAAATTTGAGCCGAAGAGAACCCAAGTATTAGAGAGCTAGTATGCTCTCATAAATCTTACAAACTGAACTCAAAATAAACCAAGTGCTTTGTGTAATCACCTCCAACTACGGGAGAGATACTCCTATGTGTAACCAAAGTGCAGTGCAGGCTCCACTCTCACATCAGCGCTAGCTCTAGCTAGCTAGGCTAGGAGGACCTCGTCGATGAGCTTGTCTACATTTCGCATAGACCGTCCGTCAGGCCTCGCTGCGGCGACGGCGCTGTCCCTGAGCTCCGTCACGCGCCGGCGCATCTCCCTCCCTTTCTCCCCCTCCATGGCCTCCCGTATGAGCGCCTCTACCTCGCCCCGCCGCACGTCGTCACCAATCTCCATCCCAATGCCCCACTCGGTGCGCTTGTACCGGCAGTTGGTCTGCTGCTCGGCGAAGAAGGGCCAGCACACCATGGGCACGCCGCCGCAGATGCTCTCCAGCGTGGAGTTCCAGCCGGAGTGCGTCAGGAACACCCCCACGGCCTCATGCTCCAGCACCGCCGCCTGCGGGCACCACGTCGACAGCATGCTCCGTCCCTCCGTCGCGGCCGCGAAGTCCGGCGGCAGCCCGCCGCCGCCACCCTTGACGAGGTCCGGGCGCACGTTCCACAGGAAGGCGTAGCCGGTGTTGGCCAGCCCCCACGCGAACTCGACCAGGTGCTCGTTGGACATCACCGTGATGCTCCCGAAGTTGACATACACAACGGAGCGCGGCGCGCGGCCGTCGAGCCACCGGAGCGGCGCCTCCTGCTCCTTCCACAGGCTGGACCCGAAGGCCGCGACAGGGCTGTCCGCAGGGACGTTGTTCCGCACCGTGAGCGGGAGCGGGCCCACGGTGTAGATGGGCGGCAGGAGCTTGGCCGTGGCGTCGAGCAGCGTCGCGTCGAGCTCGTCGAAGGTGTTGATGACCACCGCCGACGCCTGAGACATGCCCGCCGTCTCGTGGATGAAGAAGTTGAGCATGATGTCGTTGGGATCCGTGGTGCGCACGAAGCTCGGAAAGTCCCGGAGCCGAAGGTCCTTGGGCGCGCCAGGGATCCAGTCGACGACGGTGTCCAGGTACCCGTCGGTGAGCTGCGCCTCGTCCTTGAGCGGCACGATGCCACGCTCGACGAGGTGGCGGTAGTGGTAGTAGCCGATGAAGCCGCAGGCGCTGGCGGTCCAGAGCGTGGCGCAGCGGAGGCCGAGCTCCCGCGCGGCGCGGAGCGCGAACGTCATGGTGCTGTCGCCGACGACGCACGTCACGGCGGGCCGTCCCTCGGCCTCGGCCTCGGCGTTGATCCTGGCGATGAGGTCCTTGAACCGGGGCAGGCAGGTGGTCATGGTGGAGTGGCAGAGCGCGGGGACGTCCTGGGTGGCGTCGGCGTCGGAGAGCGGGAGGCCGTCGTCGATGGCGGCGAAGCGAAACCCCTCCGCACCGTCGAGCGCGTTGGGCCCTCGCGCGCGCAGGTAGCGGCGGTGGTTGAACTCGTTGTTGACGAAGGTGACGTGGAAGCCGCGAGTATGGAGGAGCTTGGCGAGCTGCAACATCGGCGTGACGTGGCCCTGCGCCGGGTACGGGATCATCACGACGTGCGGCGGCCGTCTCTCCCCGTCCACCGGCGGCAGCGAACCCATGATGATGATGACTGCTCTTGCGACTGGTGGTGGTGGTGGGCTGGTGGCTAGCAAAGCTACCACTACCACTCCGATGTGCGATGTCCAAGAAGCTCGCCACAAAAGCTGCTGAGCTGCTTGCCTGAAGCAGTGTAAGCTAGGAGTATTCGTGTTCCACTTGAGCTCTTGCCGCCGCCATTATTATATACTACTACGATTCCTACGTGCGTCGTCCACCGGGACGGGTCAGGCTCGGGCTCAGGCCTGTGCAGTATATACTACTACGATTCCTACGACCATGTGCCCGGCCGGCTCGTGCGCTGACTGAAATTTTTAACGTATAATTTGTTGGGATTCTTGTACGAGATTGTCTTCAGTGGTAGCCCGGATATATTGCACAACGTGCCTTCACAGGAGCCTCTACGGGACACCGCACATCTCCTGTTCACCATATATTACACCTATATTACTACGTGTACATTGATCTCAGAAACCGGTAAAGCGTGTACCATAGCCATGTTCCTCGCTCCACAAACGTCATTTTTAAAACGTCTAGGAAACATTTACCTTCCCACATTATGTAATAACACGCACAAAAGATAACCAGCAAAGCATAAATCAGATGAGAGAGCAGAAACCACATGCGTGCCTGAGGTTTACATTTCCTCAGTACTCCAAATGAACCTGTGCGCATCAGTCATAAACACAAGAACAATCACCGAGCGAGAACCTTGTCTTAAAAACATGTGGTACAGGTTACAGTCACTGGGGATCCAATTTGCTAAACAAACAACAATTTTTGCATAGAACCTCATGATGATACAATCATCAAAAAGATCCAGAGTTCTGAAAACAGCAGATCCCATGAAGGCACATTGACTAGTTGTACACCATATACTTGGGTGTTGCACTGAATTTCTGGTAGCCCTTGATGACCTTGTTGACAGCATCAAGAAAATCCTTTTCTGTCACCGTTTTCCTGCGGGCACGAATGGCATACATCCCAGCTTCTGTGCAAACACTCCTTATATCCGCTCCTGGAGTAACAAACAAGACAATGTGAGAACCTAATTGTTTATCCAAAAGTCTTCCAGTAAAACAATCCAAAAGTCTTCCAGTAAAACAATCAAATCACACAGAAAACATTCCGGTGATGAAACCACAAGGCAACTCACCAGTAGAGTTGGGGCACAGCCGTGCCAAAAGCTCGAAACGAATATCTCGTTCGCAGTTCATGGTACGTGTATGGATCTTGAAAATTTGGGTACGGCCCTCCAAGTCAGGAAGCCCGAATTCTACCTTTCTGTCCAGACGACCAGGACGCAGAAGCGCAGGATCCAAGGTATCAGGCCTGGAGAAAACAGAGGTGGTGGTCAGCTTCTCAGGCCTGGGATATGGCTAATAAATTTTATAGCCATAACAGTTTAAGGCATTGGAGCCTATGATGCTTTCATGCAGCCATGTCAGTTTAAGGCATGGAGCCTATAAACAATAGGTTTTCATGCAGAAACTTCGCATGTTCAAAATCCTATGTTTCAGATAATATCGTCCTAAAAGGATCTGGAATCACATGAGTAGAATGAAAAAAAAATGAAATACCTATTAGTGGCCATGAGAACTTTGATGTTCCCTCTTGCATCAAAGCCATCAAGCTGGTTTACTATTTCCAACATAGTTCGCTGCACCTCATTGTCACCACCCACACCATCATCAAAACGAGCACCACCAATAGCATCAACTTCATCGAAGAAAACAATGCATGCTTTCTTTGAGCGGGCCATCTACAGAGGAATTCATTTCAGAAATATGTTGAACAGAAAAAAAAATGGATCAATCTTTACATATTCGCAGCCCTAGACATACCTGGAACAGTTCCCTGACCATCCGAGCACCTTCTCCGACATACTTCTGAACTAACTCACTTCCAATTACACGGATGAAACAAGCATCAGTCCGATTTGCTACAGCTCTTGCAAGAAGAGTCTTGCCAGTACCAGGTGGGCCATAGCAAAGGACGCCTTTTGGAGGGTCAATACCAAGCTTGACGAACTTTTCTGGGTGAAGCATAGGAAGTTCAACAACCTGCAAAAATGGTACAGCAACGAGTAAACAAAATAGGTCCATAACTAACTGTGATGCAGTATGTGCCAGCTCACAAGGAAAAAGGATCACATACTTCACGCATCTTCTCAATCTGTTCCTTGCAGCCACCAACATCATTGTAAGTCACATCTGGTTTTTCCTCCACAGTCATCATGGTAACACTTGGGTCAATTTTTGGTGGAAGAGGGATCTGAATCTGGTACTTGTTACGATCAACACTGCAACAAGCATCAGGTGTGAGATCACTGTGGCTTTCATTTGGTGGGAAAAGTTTCAACTTATTCAGGAACAATAGCACAACGCGTAGAGAAATAACCAGAAGTCCAGTCATGTTTCAGCAATAAAATGAATGCACAGGATCAGGATCATTTTTAGATTAGCCAAACCTTTTCAACTCTTAAGGTAACAATTATTCCCAATACGATGGCAGTATTCAAAGACAATTAAAATACAGAGATACACTAGATTTACTATTGCTTTTCAGAAAACACTAAAAGCCTACCAAGTCATGGTCATGGATTCAACAAAGCAATGTTTTCTCATCTATGTCAAATCAAACATGTAAGTTCATGACATCTTTCCAAGGGACATGGCAATCACTACAAGAATGGCCATTGCTTTTTTAAGCCTTCTAATAATTAATAACTCAAATCAATAAGCATGTTCTCATAAGACATTCACTTGCATGAGGGCATATCATTTTCTTACAAATAATGACTGGAAAGCATGTGCCAGTTTTGTACATTTATCACGAGCACATAAATGCATCATGGTGCTGTAGTAGAAATGAATGACTAAGTATCATGATATGCTTAATTTGAAAAAACAGGATGGCATACCCGACTCTCATTCCTTCCTCGATATCAGTTGGAGAGACCTTATCCCCCAGTCCAACCACAAACTGCATGTTTCAAAACAAGGCATAAGAATAAGAAAAAGGTGTACAGTTTCTAGCTGAAATGAGATTGAAATAAAACGGCAAGCATGGCATACCTTTGCAATTTGCTTCACATTTATAACATATTTGGCATCATCAGTATTAGGGCTTATAATCTTTGTACACCTTGCTACCTGCAGAAGGATAAAGAGAAATTATTAGTGCGCTGGCACATGTAAAACTGAAACATTTTGTGCCCGGCTATCATGCATGGTAGGTCTTAATTCAAATCTGTAAAAACTACTAAGTGACACGATATAAGGTTCAGTTAATATACTTGTAGTGGTTGTTCTTCTTGCATCATCTGTTTATCTGAAACCAAATCCCACTGGCTAGGTGGAGCCAGCCCTGTATCAGACTCCTTTATCCCTGCATTTAGTATAAGAGCACATTGTCAGGTATGCTGATTCAAAAGGAGCTTCCTAATAACATTAAAACAAGCTGATGAATAGCAGAACATATAACCCAATAAAAAAGACAAGACATAAGACATGATAGAAAAACACCAGACATAAGATGTGGCCTCATAGCCAATTCATCTTACTACACTATTAAGGTAATAACATGTCATTACTATACTATTAATTAGGTTAATAGTAGCATGTCAAATATCTACAGTGCAGGGTAATATATAGCAGCACCTCCATGCCAGAACTACAAAGGCATCACTAAAGAAACAGTTCCCATCGATTTTTACCCTTGTTAAGTAAACTAGTATGTTTCAGCACTAAATAATACATCACTACATCTTAACCATTTGGATAATTATCTGTGATGATCGTTAATTAAATGAAACTACCTATTAGCTGCAAGTAAATAGCCAGGTGAAACAATTGTTGCCAAGTGAACATAATTCTCAGTGTAATAACTCAACAATCTAAGCTAGAAGATGAATAAAATGCCACAAAATGATCAAACTTATCCTCAGGACCCAACTCAGAAACAAACTGGCCTTCTCGCCTCATCTCCATGGCTAAACCAAAATAACATAAAAAAAAATCTCACTCACCACAAAGGTCATTGATTTTCTTGGCCATTTCCTTGATCTCCTTCTCGACCTTCTTGATGCTGGTCGAGTACGGTCCAAGCCCCTGCAACAGCATCCATCCAGCAAACCAAAATTAGCAAACATCAGTAGTCTCTCCCCCTCTAACTCTAATCACACACGGTGACCTAAATCTGGTAAAAGCACGATGCCGTCACAAACGACAGAGGGGATCAAAACCCTAAACCGATCTCGAGCCCGAACCACAACGAACACAACTCCGAAGACCCACCCCCAAGACCAAATCACCAAAGAACCCTAGATCCACGAGATCAGAGAGATCCAAACGGGGGGTCGAGGCACGTACATAGGTTTTGAGGAGCGCGATGTCGTCCTCGTCAAGGGGGCGAGGGTTCTTCTCGTTCATAATATCATCTTCCGGTTCGGGAGCCATGGCTGTCCTCCTGAGCGAGCGGCGCCTCTCCGGCGGCGAGGCGAGAAGCGGCGGTGGCGGCTCAGGTCCGCGGGGGCGAGGAGATTGGGGGAAGAGAGATGCCTTCGTCCGGGGCACTGGGGTACTTCGACTTCGTTTTATTGGTATGTTTCTTTCCTCCTCTCCAAGCGACACTTGTACACCGTGTGATACTGATCGGACGGAGCTAGATATCGCTTTGCCTATTGTACAGAGGAAAAATGGAAAATTGAGACTTGTTTAGATACGCCCTTAAAAAATTTGACAGTACTATAGCACTTTCACTTATATGGAGTATTTGACAAATATTGTTCAATCATAGACTAACTAAATCAAAAGATTTGTTTTATAATTTATAATAAAACTGTATAATTAATTTTTTTATTTATATTTATCGCTTCATGTTATAAATCTAAATATTGATATGATGAAAAGAAAGTGTAAAATTGAAATTTTGAAGGCATTTAAACAAGGCCTTGGATTTTCATTTGGATGAGTACGATCAAAAGATGTCTGAGTTTGGAAATGTGCCCTTTCTTTGCTTCTCCTTCTGCCCCTATCGCACTGTAGTTTCTCAGCAAAAGTTTGATTGATTTATAAAGAAATATATAATATTTGTATCTTTATTTATTAAAAAACTAGTTTAAAGACCTTTCTAATGATACCAATCATGTACCATAAATATTAATATTTTTAAATATATATTTGTATCAAATTTGTTTCTCAATAAATGAATGGCAAATATTTTGGAATAGAAGGAGTACTATATACGACATCCTTCAAAAGAATGCAATTTGGAACAATATGATGTTTTAGTACGTCAAATTTAACCAATTATATAAAAAAAATATAAATAAATATCAAATTAATTATGAATTATCTTTTCATAATAAATTAATTTTAAGTCATAAATATAAATACTATTTATTAGAAATTTGGTCACTTTAACTGCGATGCAACCGATCGTTTTATGGATAGAGGTAGTGCCGTCAAATTATTATCAAAGTATCGAGAGTGTACCACTTTGGTTAACTTGACTACCATCAGGCTTTCTTCATGGTTTTTCAAACTTGACCCTCGCCAGAGAGTGAAAGTATGGTGTGTCTCTAGTCATCCTTTATCTTTTCTTTGTGCCATGATCTCTTGTCGCTCACATCTCTTGCCTCGAGCCCTCGATGAGTAAAGGTGTACAAGTACAATGGGTCACCTAACTCCTATATTCTTCAGGCCAAACATCAGCTCAAGCTTATGTCTTCCTTTCTCCACTCCACCACAAGCAGCTTGATCTTTGAGGACACATGGTTTTTACCATAACCATTGTGTGGACCTTTGTGTGATGAGTGATTGTCAACATGCCAACTCAAGGCGTGTGTGTTATTACTAACCGATGGCACGCGGATACGTGTCAAACAATGGTGTCTCTTGGCTCATGTTGTTTGCGGGTGTCGAGCTCGGAGACGGTGGTCGACGGTCGGTGAAGATCAAGTAGGGCGTGTCGTGGCCGACGGACCGGGTGCGGTGAAGGGCGGACGTGAGGCTTGGATCGAGGGACTCGAGGACCGGGTGGCCGGCCGTGGTGGCCGACAATGGGGACATCGACGAGCGCAAGTGTACACGGCGGGGATGCGTATGGGCTACGCTACTCGCGGGTTTGGTGGTTTCGCCTCAAAACCATCGGCGGCGGGTTTCCCGGGTTTGCGCCTCAAAACCGGGGGCGGAGGTCCCGTGCGGACGGACGACACGTGGCGGCATCGGGGAGATTGCTTGGAAGCAAGGCTACCGGTGAGGAGGCGCGGTGGCCGTCGGATCAAGTGAAGCTCGAGTTGGACCCTTATGCCCCGGCTAAGTGGTGTGGCTCTTCATGTATCCAAGGGCAAAGAAGGAATGTAAAATAGACTTGCCCCTATAAATAAAGGATGATGGTCTCCCTTCCACCTCACCTCAGCTATTTGCGGGTCGTCGAGGCACCAGAAGCGGGATGTCCGGGTTATCAGAAGCGGACTGTCCGTGCATCAGTAGCAGGTTTTTGTTTGCTCCGTAACTTGCCCGTTCGGACTCCGATTTGTTTTCCGTTTGCTCATTGGTTTCGTGGTGATCCATTTGTGTTCCTTGGGAACATCCACCTCTCAATAGGGTCGTGATCACTACGTCTTGTGTATCGTTTCTTGGGTTGGATTTGTTTGAGCCTAGGACGTGAAAGTTTCGAAAGAAATTTTGAGGCTCCCATTCACCCCCTCCGGTCGCCGTTACCGGTCCTTCAATTGGTATCGAGCGGTTAAGGATCACTTCACCTTAATCGGTCCGTGATCCCCGAAGGCGACATCATGGAGAACCGTGGGCTTGGAAAGCCACCGCACTTCGATGGCAAGAACTATCCCTATTGGAAGATCCGCATGTCGGCGCATCTCCAAGGGATTGATTCCCGTGTTTGGGAGATCTCGTGAGAATGCGGACTACGTGGTACTTGCTGCCCGTGTTGACCAAGCACGAGATCGACCAACACAAGGCGAACAACACCGCGTAACCGTCTTGTTTTCTCGCTTTCTTTCTATGGAAGAATTTGAGCGTGTTTCGATTGTGCTCCGCTCGAGAGATCCGATCTAGGCTGAAATATCATGAGGGTACCGCCCATGTCAAGACCAGACTCTATGAGACACACAAGAGAGAGTACGAGAACTTTGTTCAAACCGATGGTGAATCTATTGATTCTTTGTTCACTCGCTTTCAAACCATCGTGAACAAGATGAGGGCAAACAACCCTCGGATGCCCTATGACGATCATCGAGAGCGCTTAAGCTTCTATATGCTCTAGATCGGAGGGTTTGGGAAGTAAAGGTCTCGGCGATCATAGAATCGCCGGCTATGAGACTCTCCGTGGATGAGCTGTTCGCAAGCTCAAGTCCACCGAGATTGACCACCGCACGCGGGCGAGGATCGAAATCCGTCCGCCCCACCATGGCTTTGGTCTCGTGTACGGGAGGTTCAAGTTCTTTGACTAACCCTTCACAAGTTGTCTTTTGCCCCGTCTTCTCGGTCTCGGCCTACAGAGGAGCGAGATGGAGGCTCTTGGGGACGACGAGCTCGCCTTGGTGATTAGCTTCGGTTCTCACGGTTTCACAACAACCGTTTGAATCGCCGGCGTGGCATCACCAAGCAAGGATGTTTCGGGTGTGGAGATCGACCACTACGTCGCCAACTTGTCCCAAGGCCGACAAGAACCACTACAACAACAAGAACGACTACGAGCAAGCGCAAGGACAAGCACGAGTCCTCTCGCACCCAAGCACAAGTACAAGTACAAGGGAGGATTCGACAAGGAAGCTGTCAAGAAGAAGTACTTTGAGAAGCAAGAGGCAAGGCGCCGAGCTTTCCTTGCATCCCTCGGCCGATCTCGACGACGACTCCCCCGGCGGCTCTCCTCCAAGTGATGATGAGGCCGAGCAGAAGGTTGAGAACAAGTTCAACGGGCTGTGCTTCTTCGCTGACTCCAAGCCGGGAGGCTACTGCACCATGGCGCTCGATGAGTCTACTCCAAGCATTGAGAAGAACGACGACACCGAGCCTTGTAACAACTCCAATTCTTGGCTTAGCTAAATCTTGCATCGTCATGAGCATAATCATCCCATAAGCATCATTATGGCATTTTGTGTAGCAATTGTTTGATGCATGGATTAAAAATGCAAATAGGGCTTTTCAAATGATTGCTAGAAGTCATACTTGTGATACTTTTCGCAAAATGGAGCTTTAACAAAGTTTGTAGAGAAAATTATTTGGAGAAACTTTTGTTTTGACCTCAAGTCATGAAAATGATTTTTAGGGCTTCAAAACCGCCAAAAACAGTTCCCTTAATTTTAAAAATCAATTTTTTATATGTATTTTATTTGACCCTAATTCACATTTTCAAAACTAGGCCGAATTAGCAAAAACTTCCAACATGAAAAATATTCTACTCATCAAATGGAGAAACTTTCATGTTTTGAGTTTTTCCAAATTCGCTATATTTTGGGAGTTATTCGCGGTCAAACATTTCAAGTCGAGACAAAATAGTGGGACCCACCCTGGGCCCCACCTGTCATCATTCTCCTCCCTTCCCCTCTCTGCTTCCCGCACAGAACGCGTTGGCCGGCGGGCGCGCTACGCGCCGGGCCTGCGCCTTCGCATTGGCCGCCGTCTGCCGATGCCGCACGTCGCTCCGCGACGCGCTCTACGCGACGCCGCCGACAAGCACGCCCCGCCTGCCGCCTGCCGTCGCCTGCGCCGCCCGGTTTGCAGCCGCTGCTGCCGCACGCCGCTGGCCGACGAGCAGAGCCGCCAAGGGCGTCGCGACGGCACTCCGGCCCGCACGCACTCGAGCACCCTCGCGCTTGCTCGTCTGCCCTCTGCCGCCGCGCGCCGAGCCATTGAAACGCTGCGACGCGAGCGCCCGCCACCATCGCCATCGCGTCCGCTTCCCAACCGCCCGTGACCTCCCTCCGGCAAAATTGAGGGGCACCGGCCGCCCTTATAAGCTCGCGCCAACTCCCGCACTCGCCGCCCGTTTCCCCTCCCTTCTCCCACTCGCCACGCCGGCGCCGCCGGGCTCGCCATGGCCGCCGCCCGAGCACCGCCGCCTTAGCCGCCGATTCGCCCAGCCATTCTTGCAATTGATAGCGCCATCGTCTTCGCCTAGGTCTCCTCCGCATCGCGTGCGCTCGTTCGCCGTCATCCGCGCCCGGAGGCGCTGCCACCCGAGACGCCGCCGCGGCGCGCGGTGCACGCGTCCGGGCACCACGGGCCGCCGCGGGGCTAACCGAGCCCACCGCGGGTGCGCGGGTCCGCGCGAGGCTCCGCCGCCCTTCCTCGACCGCCGGCGAGCCGAACCGGCCGGCCAGCGGAATCGCCCCCATTCGTTCTCCTCGAGGACCTCGAGTCTAGAATTTGAAGAAGGTGAGGGTGCTAGGAGAGAAACTTGACCACACTTAGCCGATTACGAATGGGCTCGTTAATTTCCTAGAAGCCGGGGCCTTTTCTCGCAAAAATGCGCCACCCGTGCCCATGACGTGTGGGTCCGAGGTGACGTCATCGCCGACGCGTCATTGCGGCGTCGGCATGCTGGGTCCGGTGCATGACATGCGGGCCGGGTGACGTCATGGGTGACGTCGTCAGCTACACGTGCTGGGTACGCTTCGCGGGTGGGTTTAGCGAAGATGCGCCTGCGGGTGCAGTTCGTGTACGCGTAGCATTTTAGGGTCGATTTTCGAAAAATGGTTTTTGGGCAGATTTGAATAAAAGGTTTTGAAAAATCATATCTCAAGCTAGGAGTGTCCAAATTAGGTGATCTTGGTCTTGTTGTAATCCTTGTGAAGTGTACTATCTGGGAAAAATATGTTATGTCATGTTTGAGTGAAGTTTCTGTATAGTTTTATTTAAAATGTTTCAAGTGGTATAATTGCTATTTATCTTTGGAAATGCATAAGTAATTCTAGGATGCTCGAGAAAAATATGGTTTTGGTCTTGTTGGTTTTGTTTGGAGGTGCTCTGTCTATTAAAAAGATATCACTTGCATGTCTAGTGTAATTTTATATAGTTGTAGTTCAAGTGCTTACTATTGCCTTGCTCTTGAGTAAATTCATAAATAGGGTCTTTACTTCAAGTTAAGAGTTAATTCTTTTTGTGGGCTGTTTATATGTTATTAGGAAGTCATTGATGTGATTAACACATGAGTTTGCCATACTTCATAATACAAAGTATTTATAGGTCCATTTAATTGTGCTGTCTTGTGAATTATGCATAGGTCAGTAGGTTTATCCAAATGGGATGAAATTTGGTTGGTAGACTAGTATTGCCATGATATGCCTACTTTAATTTTTGTAGGATTTTAGGAATATCCAATCATGGTGCTCCTGTTCAACCCTTGGATGTTCAAACTAAGGGTTAAGTCCATTGATGCTAGGCTAATCTAATTATAAGTTGGGTTTCTGGTTAACTTATCTAAAGATGATAGTTAGTGTGTTAGCTTGACCATCTACTGTTAAAGTTTCATGGTCATTGCATGAATGGTTTAGGAGTTATGGGTGTGACAAGATGGTCACCAGGGCTGTTTTAGTGGCTGTTTTGCCAGAATCAGGCCTGATGTTCTGTGTTTTAGGTGTAGTTAACCTGGGAATCAGCTTGTGATGTCTTCAGATGTTTGATGGAGAATTTCATAAGCTTTCCAGAATGTCTTCATTCATATCCATAGGGTCAGTGGTTGTTTATTTATGATTTATTTACTGATCTGTTAGTTATTTGGTCATGTCTAGTATTGATGCTTGAATAAGTGATGATGTGTGCTAGGCTTATTGTCAAGTGTTCAAGGTGATTAGTGGTATGATGGGTGGTTAAGTAGTATACTAGGATGAGTAGATCATAATGAATTGGTTAGGATGATTATGCTTGAGTGTAGTCTCTTTGGCCTTACTGACTTGTTTGCTGGTGATAGTAGAAAGGGATGTCGTACTAGGATTACATTGTTGTAGTAGAAAACGTAGTAGATGACATGTGCTTATGGTACACGTTCTTGGATGATGTTGACTACCTTATAGAAAGAATAAGCAAGCACACATTCGCATTATCATACCATGTGTATTCTTAGTATTCATACATGCACCCGCATCATACAGGATCGATAGGAGAACAGAACGTGACGTGGGACAAGGATCCAAAAGAGGAGTCACCAAGGGGAACCTCGGCACGTGAAGTGATCATGAACCAGGAACCAGACGTGGAGTGATCAAGTGCTGGGAGCTTCAACATTGATCGTATTAGGAAGGCAAGCCCCGAAGCATTTCTCCTACGGTTTGCAAAATGATTTACTTTGCGTCCTTTATTGTTTATGATGCATTAAGTTTATAGGCGTTACTTGGAACCGTTATTGCATTATGAGTACCTTGATCCACCTGAATACCGTTACCCTTTTTTTAAGTTCAGGATCGTTCATATGCTTAGCACTGCTTAATTAGATCGGTAGAAGACGGGTGATTGACCCTCATCCGCGAGGTAGGTGGTTACTACCCTATGGTTGATACTATGGAGGTTGGTTAGAGAACATAACCATGTGGCCTTGTTAAATCACGACTAGTCGGAGTTTGTGGTGTGTTAGACCACGGAAACTCCGGCGATGTCACTTAATGGGACTATGGCTTTGTACGTCCTCGGATCATGTTGAACAATGCCTCACGAGATAGCCGGGAAGGATGCGATCATCCGACCGCGAAGCCTTGAGGATGTTTGGGCCGGCATTTCAACGGAGTTGAGTGTGTTGCCCACAGCGCGGTATTAAAGCCGGTGGCGGTCGCCGCGGAGGTACACGGTAGCCGGGCATGCCCCGGTGCAACCGTATTCGTTGAAATCCGTGTTTCCACCCGAATAGACCAAGGTGACCGTCACTCGTTACGCGGCGAGTGTGGTTTGTGTGAGGAATACCCCCGCCGGGGTTTGCAATCGATTATAATCGCCATCGTTCCGGACGGTGAACACTTGACCGAGCGGTGGCAGACTGTCGCAAATCATTGTGAAAATAGGATGGTTATGGTTCTATGTTGTTGATCCGGTATGCTCAACTCCGAAGGATAGAATAGCATTGCTTGCTCATACTCCGGAGTTGGAGTAGTACGGGTGCTAACCTAGTGATGTCGGGATCCAACTTAAAAGATGATAAGCTAGAGAGTCCTTTATCACTAAATGATTATTTAATAAGCTCATCTTTTATCGCAAGTTTAAATGAGTCGGCTACCCCACTCATAAAGCCTTGCATACTCCTTGGTGTCACTTTATTTTTGGTTTATGACGGGTAAGTCTAGCCGAGTACCTTCTTGTACTCGGGGTTTTATTCCCACTTGTTGCGAGATCATAAGACCTTTCTTTGTGGCAACAAGATGGACCCGTATCCCACTACGGGAGGATTAGACCTTGGGCAAGGTCATCTCTTATATCTCATTCCTCCATGCTTTTGCCGGATTTGATGAAGGGCCAGGCACTATTTTTAACTAGGTGTGCGTTTGTAAAACAACACTTTATTTTGCTTCCGCAGTTTTGTTTTTCAACTTGGCAATGTAATACTATTTCATAAACTCCGATGTAATCAACTACTTGTGAACTTATGTATTACTATGGACGGTATTATGTTGAACTTAATTGGCCTGGGTGTATTGTGGAAAGTTGGAAATCCTTCGTGGTTTCACGGACTACCGGGTTGATATAGCCACCGTGTGCTAATTAAGTTGCTTCGGTGACTCATTAGTACATTGTGTTTATATTAATTGGTCGGTTCGTTACAAGCCCGAGGTAGAACAAACTCCCGAATCTCTTCCGAGGTTGATAGCTTGACTACCACTTTGCTTAGACAAGATGCTCTGCTTAAGCTTGCTGCTCGTGAGAGGAAAGATTTCAAGGCTAAGTGGTTGCTTGCTGTCAAAGAGCTAGAGTCTGTTAGGGAGACGGTGCACATCTCTGATGAGTCTGAATGTGATGCTTGTGCCATTCATATGGCAAACCTAGCTGATGTGCGGTCCAAGTATGTGGCTTTGGTAGATGAGCTTGATGAGGTTAAGGCTAAGTACTGTCTGTGCATCCTTGCAAATCTTGTGATGAGCTGAAATCGAGCTAGGTGAGAAAATGACTAGGATTGCCATGCTAGAGAAAACTAGTCAAGTTTCTAGATGTGCTTGTTGTGAAGCTTTGGAACTAGAACTAGACTCTTGTAGGCATGACAAGAAAAGGGCCGAAGAAGAAATCACAAATCTTCGGTCCATGCTCGGTTGGTTGTCTTGCGTGAACCACAAACTTGGCATGATGATGAGTCGGTTCAAGAGGAACCGACACAACGGGATTAGGCTTTGCTACGGTGGGAAGGGTGAAAATGTTTTTGGTAAGGTTGGTGAACACGGTGGTATGAGTGCATACGAGAAATCCACCAAGCCTTCCACTACTCCCAAGTTGATCAAAATCACTCCACCTCGGCCTAACAAGCCCGAGTGTGAAAGATGGTGTGTTTGAGGAACCTCCCAAAGCTTCACCTCCAAAACAAGTGTGGACTCCCAAGCCAAACCACCTAAGGAACCCACTTGACACACTTCCCGACATCTCTATTAAACCCTCCAAAGAACAAGCAAACCCAAAGAGTGACCTATACCCATGAGAGAGTGAGTAAACCACCACCCAAGAGAGGTGTATCACTGTGATTATTGTCACCATGATGGTCACTTGTTTGAGTTACGCTTTCGGAGGAAGAGAGATGAGCGGCATGAGTATGAGCTTTTCCATAACTCTACTCATGGTGTGTTTGCTCCACGTTTCCGGAGGCACGGTGCTAGGCCAAGAGGTGCAACACCTCAAGGACCTAGGCCTCAAGGTGTAAGACCACGAGGTGGTCGTGCCGTGCCGGGGTTCGGGTTTTTTCTTATGACCTTGGATCTCGTGACCGTGGCTTTGGTCTTACGGGATGAGCGGACCATGTTTTTCTCGTCGTGGTGATCGCTCTACTCAAATGGGACATGGCATGCATGATGCTTTTGTTAACACTTCTCGTGGGCGAATGAGCCAACACTGGTTTTCTCCTCAGTTTACTAACCCCAGTGTTGGATCATTTGTTCATCCCATGTCTCGCTATTGATGCGGGATGAAGAATTTGGAGAACACGTGGCTAGTTGATTCCGGTTGCTCGACACATGACCGGGAACGCAAAATGGTTCTCTCCAAACCTCACCCAAATGAAGTGTAGTGAATACATTACATTTGGGGATAACAAAGCAAAGGGTAAAGTGCTTTCACGTGGGTCCATCCGTCGAATGAGAACTTTGTGCTTAAGGATGTGGCCTTAGTTTCAAATTTGCACTTCAATCTGCTTTCTGTTTCTCAGCTTCTTGATGACGGTTTTGAGGTTCGGTTTAAGTCAAGACTTTGTCGTGTTCTTGATGCTCAGGAGAACCTCGTTTGTAAAATTGTGCCTTTTGGGAAAGTGTTTCGTGCTGATTTTTCTCGATCATTTGGCCTTTCCCGTTGTTTGGTGGCTAGCTCCTCCTCAGCTCGGAAGTGGCACCGAGACTTGGTCACTTGAGTTTCGACTTGCTTGCAAGATTGAGCTCACTTGATCTAATTCGAGGTTTGCCCAAGCTCAAGTTTGAGAAGGATCTTGTTTGTCACCCGTGCCGTCACGGGAAGATGATTGCAGCTTCTCATTCTCCTGTGAACCAAGTGATGACCAAGGGACCCGCGAGCTTTTACATATGGACACCGTAGGTCCGGCTCGGGTTCGGTCGGATGGTGGAAAGTGGTACGTGTTGGTTGTTGTTGATGACTTTTCTCGCTATTCGTGGGTCTTTTTCATGGAAAGAAAGATGAGGTTTTTACTCATGTTCATGACTTGATCTTGAGGTTGCAAAATGAGTTGCCAAAGCATGCCATGCGAGCTATTCGCGAGTGACAATGGCACTGAATTTAAGAACACTCATTTTGAGACCTTTTGCTCATCCATAGGTCTTGAACATCGTTTTCCTCGCCATATGTCCCCAAACAAAATGGGATTGTTGAACGCAAGAATCGGACCCTTGTTGAGATGGCCGGGACGATGCTTGATGAGCATAGGACTCCTAGGCGCTATTGGGCCGAAGCAATCAACACGGCTTGTCATGTTTCAAATCGCATCTTCCTTCGAGCTTTTACAAAGAAGACTTCTTATGAGTTGCGGTTTGGTCGTTTGCGCCATTTTCGCGTGTTTGGCTGCAAGTGCTTTATCTTGAAGAAGGGAAACTTAGACAAATTTGAATCGAGATCTTCTGACGGGATTTTTCTTGGTTATGCTTCTCATTCGCATGCATATCGAGTACTTAACCTTGAAACTAACCGTGTCATGGAGACTTGTGAAGTCACCTTCGACGAGACCGCACCTTGTTCTTCTCCTGTCTTTGAAAGTGCGAGTGATGAGGAGATGAACAAGAGTATTTTTGTGGAGGAGGAGCGGGACGATGCCGATTGGGGTGATCCCGAGCCGACTCCACCGGCTGCCCAGTTGACCTGCGACGACTACTTCGGTTGACGGCCCCACCGCTACATCCTCTACCACATGGGGGCCGTACGACCGGGCTCCTCGGCTTGTTCAGTGCACTGAGGAGCTCCACTGCATTGAGGAGGTGTCTTCATCAAGGGAAGCACCACGACACATTCGAAGCATCTCCATCCTCCTTCAACCATGATCGGTAACATAAATGAGCGGGTCACTTGCAACGAGATCTTATGAGATTTCGCACTTTGCACATTCTCTTTTGTTGCAAATTTTGAACCCAAAGAAGTGGTTGAGGCATTAACCGATCCAGTTGGGTAAATGCCATGCATGAGGAGCTTGAGAACTTTGAGAGAAACCAAGTGTGGGTTTTAGTACCACCTCCACCTCGTGTCATCCCATAGGAACCAAGTGGGTGTTCAAGAACAAACAGAGTGAGGATGGGGTTGTGGTGAGAAACAAGGCTAGGTTGGTTGCTCGGGGTGCGTCTCGAAAGAGGGGATAGATTATGAGGAAACCTTTTTGTTGCCCGTTTAGAAGCCATTAGGATCTTCCTAGCCTATGCGGCTTCGAAAAGTTTCAAGTCTGTATCAAATGGATGTAAAGAGTGCTTTTCCGAATGGGTACATAGATGAGGAGGTGTATGTGAGGCAACCCCGGGCTTTGAAAATCCCAAGCATCCCGACCATGTTTTTAAACTCTACAAAGCCCTATATGGTCTCAAACAAGCCCCGAGAGCGTGGTATGAGCGGCAAGTCCTTTCTGGGCAAGGGTTTTACCATGGGGTCGGTTGACAAAACCTTGTTTCTCCTCAAGCATGGCGGTGACACTCTCTTGGTGCGGATTTATGTCGATGACATCATTTTTGGTGGTTCGTCACATGCTCTTATTACAAAGTTTTCGAGATATGATGAGCGGGGAGTTCGAGATGAGCATGATGGGTGAGCCGACGTTCTTTCTCGGTTTGCAAATCAAGCAAACTCGAGAAGGGACATTTGTACATCAAGGCAAGTACACGAAGGATCTTCTCAAGCGCTTCGACATGGGTGATGCCAAGCCACTTCAAACTCCCATGTCGACCACGACGCCTTGGATGCCGATCTAGAAGGAGAAGTCGTGGACCGGAAGAGTACCGCGGCATGATCGGGTCATTCTTGTACTCGACGGCGACAAGGCCCGACATCCGGTTCGCCGTTTGCTGCCTTTGGTGACGCTTCCGGTCTTCACCGCGACTTCGCATCGGCGGTTTGTCAAACGCATCTTACGGTACCTTCGCTTCACTCCCGAGCTTGGTCTATGGTACTTTCGACCTCTTCATCTCTTTCTCTTTCGGGTTATTCGATGCGATTATGCGGGTGATCGAATTAAGAGAAAGTCCACTTCGGGAACTTGTGAGTTTTTGGGTTCATCGTTGATCTCTTGGTCTTCTCGCAAAGCAGTCTTCTATTTCCCAATCCACTTGTGAGGCCGAGTATGCCGCCGGGCTTCTTTGCGTGTTGTTCTCGGTTGCTTTGGGTGGTTGCTACCTTGAGAGACTATGGGTTGAACTTTAGGAAAGTGCCTCTTTTCGGTGACAAAGCACTAGTGCCATTAGCGTTGCTAAGAACCCCGTACTCCACTCAAAAACCAAGCATATTGAGATCCGGTATCACTTCTTGAGAGACCACCAAGAGAAAGGAGACATAGACCTTCGGCCTATAAGAACCCATGAACAGCTCGGCGACATCTTCACAAAGCCCCTCGATCGAACCCAGTTTGCCCACTTAAGAGCGGAGTTGGGCATTTGCTACCCTTTTAGAGTAGGGTAGTTTGTTTTTTGATGTATAGTATGATCTTTGGCTTTCTTCTTTGCTTTTGTTTCTTTGCTTTACATGTGTATCATATTGCATATCATCTTGTATCATATTACCTTTGTTGAGCTTCATGACTATAGCAGTTTTGATTACATTCATGCTCCTGCTAGTATGTCTTGTGTATGTCACTTGGAGCTTGCGGCTTAGGCTTCTTCGATCACTTGTTACATGTTATGAGCTAAGCTGTTTTATAAATGTGAATCTGCTTAAATCTTGATGCAACTCGAAAATTGTTCACCTTTGAGATGGCAACTAGCATGTGTAGGTTTTGTGAGAACCTTGTTGCTTTCATGTGTATGCTTGAGTTGCTATGTCTCATGTTTCTTGAGTCATTCACTTAGCTCGGATCTCTTGATAATCTTGTGCTAAAACTTGATGTCTAAGCTAAGAAATGATGGAAAGTTTTGAGTTGGATCTTTTCTCGTCCACGGCAATGTCACGAGATTGCTTCTCATTCATTCGAGTGAGATGAACTTGGGCATTGTAGTGCTAGTCCACAACCACTCGTGACGAGATAGCTTCCCACTTGCACTAAGGGATGAACTCGGCGTGGTTGAAAAACATGATAAAAACAATCTTTTTGGCGGACAAGTTTTTGATCCTCTCGTTCTCACATGTCTCAATGAAACCTTGTTAACTAATTGTTTTAACTCGATCAATGTTGTAGTTACAAGTGTTGTTAAGTGTATCTTTGAGATATGATGTGTGACCGTTATATGGGGTAGTTCACTCTTGTATACATGTGTTAGCACTTGTTTGATCTCCGCTTATATGTGCCGGTGCTATTCTTTTTGGTGAACACCTTTTATAAAATGCCCAACACCCGATCAAATGCTTATGTTTCATACTCCGTACCACTTGATCGGCTTGAGCATTGGTTTTGTCTTGTGCCATTTGCTATACACTTGCCATACTTGCTAGATCATCCATGTACTCAAATTGCTATACTTGTGAAGCTACGTTATTTTGCATTTCTTTCATGGCATGATTTGAGGGGGAGTTGCGGTCTCTTTTGTCTCAATCTTGATAAGTGCATGTGCCAACAAGGGGAGAAACATTCACAAATCCGAGAGAGTTCATTGGTGAGGATGCATTTGTCAAGGGGGAGTTGCACTCCGGTTTGAGCTGTTTTTGCTAGATGTGTTGAGCCGTTGCCTCTTCTTGAGGGTCTAGTGTTCTTCGGGTTTTCTTTGCACGGCTAGTGGTGTTGAGCCTTTTGCCTCTTCTTGAGGGCTAGCTTTGGTTTTCTTGGTCGCGTCGAGCCGTTGCCCATGTCTTTGGGGACCAAGTTGTGACTTTGCTTTGCAAATGACCTATTTTCTGCTTGTCTTTGGCTCTTGGTCATTTGGATGGGTTGTCTCTGGTTTGTGTTGGTGTTGACAATGCACTCATCAAGGGGGAGATTGAGGACACATGGTTTTTACCATAACCATTGTGTGGACCTTTGTGTGATGAGTGATTGTCAACATGCCAACTCAAGGCGTGTGTGTGTTATTACTAACCGATGGCACGCGGATACGTGTCAAACAATGGTGTCTCTTGGCTCATGTTGTTTGCAGGTGTCGAGCTCGGAGACAGTGGTCGACGGTCGGTGAAGATCAAGTAGGGCGTGCCGTGGCCGACGGACCGGGTGCGGTGAAGGGCGGACGTGAGGCTTGGATCGAGGACTCGAGGACCGGGTGGCCCGCCGTGGTGGCCGACACTGGGACATCGACGAGCGCAAGTGTACACGGCGGGGGATGCGTATGGGCTACGCTACTCGCGGAGGGTTTGGTGGTTTCGCCTCAAAACCATCGGCGGCGGGTTTCCCGGGTTTGCGCCTCAAAACCGGGGCGGAGGTCCGGTGCGGACGGACGACACGTGGCGGCATCGGGGAGATTGCTTGGAAGCAAGGCTACCGGTGAGGAGGCGCGGTGGCCGTCGGATCAAGTGAAGCTGAGTTGGACCCTTATGCCCCTGGCTAAGTGGTGTGGCTCTTCATGTATCCAAGGGCAAAGAAGGAATGTAAAATAGACTTGCCCCTATAAATAAAGGATGAGGGTCTCCCTTCCACCTCACCTCGCCTATTTCCATTTTCCCTTAGGTTTTTCCTTCCTCTAGATCTTGTGAGAGAGAGGTCGCAAATCTGTGATTTGTACTCGAACCGTGTATGGCAAGCCGAGCGCCGAGTCGAAAGGTGTCCGAGGTACCGTAGCGGTGTCCGGGGTTCTTGTAGCGGATTTGTCGGGGTTCTTATGCGGGATGTCCGTCATCCGTGCTTGATTTTTTGTTGCTCCGTAACTTGCCCGTTCGGACTCCGATTTGTTTTCCGTTTGCTCCGTTGGTTTTCGTGGTGATCCGCCGTGTTCCTTGGGAACATCCACCTCTCAATAGGGTCGTGATCACTACGTCTTGTGTATCGTTTCTTGGGTTGACTGTTTAAGCCTAGGACGTGAAAGTTTCGAAAGAAATTTTTGAGGCTCCCATTCACCCCCCCTCTGGTCGCCGTTACCGGTCCTTCAATCTTTTATCTTTCTTCCTCCATCACAAGCAAGAGCAAATCACAGACATCATTTATTTCTACCTCTCATTAGTCCTTACACCTAAGTTTGCAAACCGCATATTAACGCCGACACCATTTATTTCTACCTCTCCTTAGTCCTTACTCCTAAGTTTGCAAACTGCGTACCAACATTACATCCTTAATTTCAGAATCAATTCCATCAATGTAGGCACCAAATCACTCGTATAAATCATTTCTCCATCGACTGCTATAGCTATAGCACAGCATTACACCGCCATAAATGTATAGTATTTTTTGCTTCCGACTAACTTGTATTCATGTGTGCTAGGCATCTTTGTTGACATTAGTTTCAATATGTGTGGGTACTCTGGCCCGTACCTGAGACCCACATGCTCCCATTGCAAGGGTCGTATATGCAGGACCGGTTTGTTTGGTCACACATTTACATTCATCCTAGGTGAACACAAATGTTAATTGGTAGCCTTTGAAAGTCCCTAGTTTGGTTTTGGCTAATTGATGAAACCTAGGACTAACCTTGTTTATCTAAGTGGTTGATTTAGAGAAAGGTTGTCCACATGATGAGCTTAATGCATATGAAGCATGACACATGTCATGTGATCAAAGATGAAGATCAAGACGATGCTTGGCTCCATGGACCGGTGTTGAAGGTGAAGGGCTAGTCGAGGCTTCGGAGTGAAGGACCATGCGATGGTGAAGCTCGGGCAAGACTAGGCGCCGATGGAGCGATGCACGGTGAAGGGCAAGTGAAGTCGAGGTCGATGGATCGAGACGGTCACATGATGGTGTGAAGTGTTCATATCATTTGGAGGAACAAAATGGGCTCAAGGCAAAGGTATAACCGATAGGTCCATTTTGTTTTGCACTCAAGACACCATAGAGGGTGTGAGTGGTTTAGGATCGATAGCCGCACTATTAAGAGGGGAAGTCTTATCGGCTATTCGACGCATGGGTGCCACTAGGTGAATTCATGAAGTGCATTGCATGTAGGACCTAGTGAGCTAACCTAACCTTTGGGAAATGTTTGTGAAAAGCTAACACACAAGCACATGGAGATGTACACTTGGTGGTGTTGGCACATTTACAAAGGTGGTGTTTTGGTGCGCTGTGATTTGCAGGGTAGAGATGGGTTTGGGTCCCTCTCTTCCTCCCGCCGAGCCTGTGAGGCGGGATTCGGCGCTTTCGAGAAAAATGGATGCATATTTTCTATTGCGCCGGATGCAGAATTTGGTTGAATTCATGCTATCTCTGTTGTTCAAGTTGGTATACTTGTTGGATAGCATGTTGGAGAAGTTGGCGTCACGACGGGCCGAAAAACGAGTTTTGCAGCGCGGACGCGCAGCGCGACGCCGGACGCGTCCGCTAGGCGACGCCGACCGCGAAAGTTTCGGTTTCGGCGTCGGGGGTGTCGCGGGCGCGGGCGGACGCGGGCGCGGACGCAGATCGGTCGGTCGACATGCGGCGTCCGGCGCGCGTCGGAGGACGACGCGGCGTCGGCGGTCGGGCCGAACGTGGGCCGGACCGATGGCTCGGTCGCGCGTCCGCCGTGGGCGGACGCGGACCGCGGAAAGTTTTTGAGGCATCAAGGTTCTTGCGGACGCAGCGCCGGACGCGGACCGGACGCGGGCCGGACGCGCGTTGATTTGAACGTTGGGCCGCCAACGGTCGACTACTGCGGAGCGCGTGGTGGCGCCGGACGCGTCCGGCGCTGGGCCACGGACGCGTCCGGCGCTTGTTGTTCAGGCCCCCGAGGGGGTAACGGTTGGATGTTTGAGGTTGGCCTATAAATAGATGGTGGCGGGGCTTGGCCATCCCTCTTGACTTCCCAACTCATTCATTCATCTTTGTGAGCGAGAAAAACACTCTCCCTCTCATCTCTCTTGCTTGATTGTGAATCCTAGTGAGATTGAGAGATCACCTAGTGCATTGCATTGCTTGAGGGCATCTAGTGGCACTTGTGGGTGGTTTAGCCTAGGTGGATTTCTTGTTACTCTTGGAGAGTACCGCTCCTAGCCGGCTTGGAGTTTGTTGGAGGCGTTGGCAAGAGAAGGTGATTGCTCTTGGCCACCTCCGGTTGATTGTGAGAGGTTTGAGCTCACCTCGTGGGGATCACGAAGAGCATCCTAGTGGATTGCGCGTGTCGTTGAGTACCTCGCTTGAGAGTGGTGTCTTGCGGTGCCTTGCGGGCGAGCCTTGAGGGGCTAGTGACTTGAGGGTCACACCGAGGAACCATCTAGGTGTTGGTCGACACAACGGGTGACGTAGCTTGGCGGTGCCCAAGTGAACATCCGGGGATAAATCATTGTGTTCATCTTGTCTCCCGGTGATTGGTCATCATCCTTTGTGTGTTGCCGATTGTGATTGATTGTTCATCTCCTTGGTGATTGGCAACCTCGACTCGACACGTCGGTATAACAAGCTCCTACCCTCTCTTGTATTACTTTGATTACATTCTTGCAAAGTAGAATTGCTTGCGTGGTCGGTCGGGAACCACATCTTGTGTAGACTAAATCCCATGGGTAGAATTGCTTGTGTGGTCGGTCGGGAACCACTTCTTGTGTAGACTAAATCCCGTGGGTAGAACTCTTGATCACTAGTGGTAGCTTTTGTGTGTACTAGTGATCACCTACTAGAATTGCTTGGATAGGAGGCTTGCAACATCTAGTAGGCTAAGCATAACTTGCTTTCCGCCGTTTGTGTATCTAACGAAGTTTGCTTAGTGAGTTTGTAGAAATTTTTATAGGCTATTCACCCCCCCTCTAGCCATCTAGGACCTTACAGCCTTGCTCTGCTTCATCCTCATTCCATGCAAAGTTTTTTGCCACGTGGCAGTAGGCCAATCACTAGTGATGGTTTAGGAGTGGGGTGGGGGTAGGGCTAGCTAGACAACATGACATGATGGAGACGTGTGGCGAAGGACATGTAGATGAGGTCCATCGAAGACAAGGAGAATAAAATGAGGTGATAGAGGAGTGAGTGAGAGAACAAGTGTGAAAGAGAACAAGCTTGCATTAGTTGGATGAGCATGAGTAGCTAAGGCAAAAGACAAAACTAGATGCACATCGTTGTTTTTAAGTTATATACCCTACGTATTGTTTGCCTTGTGCAACTGTAATTCTATGCATTTTTGTTAAAACAGGGGGGACACATTCTCAGAGCACGAGTGTTGTAAATGAAAGCAACACTACTCTACTTCCCTCCTCCGCCCACCTCATCGCCTCCACTATCGTCCTGCCCTTTTCGTCCCCGTCGCTAGCCGCATTGCTCAATATCCAAGCCACCCTCATCCTTATATAATTTGAATCAAAGCTCCTTGTCTCTATCGGTCCATTGTTACTTGTTAGCCTCATCGACCACCCCAGTTAGTAGTGGCCTAATCCCCCTAGTCGTGTCGTATACCTCCACGCTTGCTCCTCTCTCAGTCCTCCCCTAACTAAATTAGAGGTGGAGGCACTGCGCCCCATTATATGCTCTTTCTAATCGGTTGTCTCCTACCACCCACTCGACTGCACTCCAATTGCCTCGCTTGTTGTCCTTCAACTCACCATCACCATCATCGGGCAAGGCCACCGACCATGGAAGCCTCCCTCTCCTAGCCTCTCTGGCTCATGAAGGCGCGCTCCACAAACAAAGGTTGTGACATAGTAACGGACTACATTAATTCAAGGATTAAGTCCACATCTGGCCCCTCAACTATTGTGCTCGTCCAATTCTTACCCCCAACTACAAAACCGTCTATTTCTTACCCCCCAACTATTATGCTGGTCCACTTTTGGCACCTGGGCGAGGGGAAAGTAGTTTTGACAGACGCCAAGCGGTTTTGACAAATGTGGGGCCCGCGCGTCAACCACTCATGGCTGAGGAGCTCCGCCGGTCAGCCGCACGGAGCAGGGGAGGAGCTCCGCCGGCCGGTGTCTCGCCTGCGACGAGTCATCCGACACCGCGGACCGGCTGGGCTAGAAGATGGAGGCCGATGGCGACCCAAACGACGACAACGAGGCACGACAGCGGACAAGGCGGACGGCTGCGAGACGACGGTGACGCGCCGGCCGTTTCCGCCCACGACGAGGCCAGGCGAGGCAAGTAAAAGCTCCGCGCGAGCGTGGCGAGCTCGGCGTGCGCGAAAAGGAGGAAGAGGGACGGAGGAGGACGGGCGACGGCGAGGAAGAAGCTCGGAGGCGCCAGCGAGCTCGCGGCGGCGCGCTACTGCTGTTTTGGCGCGGGGAGGTCCGAGCGGAGGGCATCGGTGCGGCGGCCGGACAACTGGAGCATCGGCGGCGGCGTGCGACGTTGCCGTGAAGGAGAGGAGGAGAGTAGGATGTGGACGTGGGCTCCACCTCGCGGGCGTGAGCGTGTCCGCGCCGCCCGCCATCCACTGCGCCGGCCGTCCACCGCGGGTGCCGCAAGCGGGTCCGCGCCGCCGCGAGGCGACTCCGCCATGGGCGTTGCGAGGCCGCGGCGAGACGACTCCGCCACGGGCGTTGCGAGGCCGCGGCGAAGCGACTCCGCCACGGGCGTTGCGAGGCCGCCGCGCCCGCCATGCGCGCTTGCCGGGCGCGCGGCGCCGGGAGCGCCGGGAGCGCCGCGAGGGAGCATCGGGAGAGAAGGAGAGAGAGTAGAGGAACAGAGAGGGGGAGGCGCGGCTGGTGGCGGAGGTGGAGGCGGGGGCGCGAGCGGCGCCGTGCTGCTGGAGGAGGACGAGAGGACGGGGAAGAGATAAGGCCGGCGTTTTTTTTTTGTCTATATAGCAGAAAACCGCTTGGCGTCCCTCAAAACTGCTTTCCCCTCGTCCAGGTGGCAAAAGTGGACTTGCGCAATAGTTGGGGGTAAGAAATAGACGGTTTTGTAGTTGGGGGTAAAAATTGGACCAACGCAATAGTTGAGGGGCCAGATGTGGACTTAATCCTTAATTCAACGTCACTTTGGATCTCACATGTAGTCGCCCCTTCAGGGCATAGCCGAGCTCCATCGCCGGAGATGCATTGCTCCGGCATATATACTACTGGTCAGCTACTAGGTACTAGCCCAGCAGCTGCTGACGTTGCGTACATGCCATTGCTTTGGCCTCTGCAGTCTGAATGCGTACGTTGCGGTTATCACAGGCAAAGATGGCACACGAAGTTCAAATAAGATCCCCGGAAGTACGTACTACGTCGCATTAATCCGTTCGTTTGTTCCTCACGCAAGGTGATTTGTTGACAAATCGAGCCATCACTGCATCTGCTTGCAACGTCGTTGACTCCACCAGGCTACGTTCCCCCAAGATGAGACCTCGCATGTCGCGCCAGTGCGCCACGCCTAGCTCTCGATCGCTTCCATAGTCCCATTCCGTCGCCCACCTTTACGCAAAGGCGTCGCCATTAACGTGCCGGCCAAGCTCCCACCCCCTAACCACCGGCAAAAGAACTACCGATGAAATGCTTCCCCTGCCTGCAGCAGCTGCCTTCAGTTTGATGTCAGTGTCATAGCAGCGCCTAGCTAGCTGCATCGTATCAGTCGCTCCCTGTCTACTTGCATCGCAAACTTGCCTGCTCGTCGCTCTCTCCGTCGTCTCCGATCCATGCGTGCGGCGGCGCAGGCCTAAGCTAACAAAATCCGGTGATCAGCCAGCAGCTGGCCGCGTCGTCTAAGCACCTCTAATCTGCGACGGCTGTGGTGCGCTCGCGCGCTTGTTTATTTGCTTGCGAATCCATGCTGTCACCGCCGCCGAGGAATTCTCTCAATAAATCGTTCACCGGCAACGGCAATCACGCGCCCCTGCAGGTCGGCATGAAGCAGAGGAACGGCGGCGGCGGCTTCCCCAGGCTGTCCGCCTCCAGCAAGGCGCTGGTCCTGCTGCCGCTCCTGCTCCTGGCCTTCATCTTCCTCTTCGTGTACCCCAAGGAGTTCGAGCTGCAGGCGATGCTGAGCGCGTGCGGCCCGCCGGCTGCGGAGCCGGCCGCGGGCGTGGCGGTGGTCCGGAAGCCTGACTTCCGGCTGCTGATCGGCGTGCTGACCCGTGCGGACCTGTACGAGCGGCGGCACCTGCTGCGCATGGTGTACGGGCTGCAGCTCGCCGCGTCGTCGCCGGATCAGGAGCCCCTCTCCGCGCACGTGGACGTCCGCTTCGTCTTCTGCCGGCTGTATAAGGACGACCAGCGCGTGCTGGTGCCGCTCGAGATCCTCGCCCACGACGACGTCATCGTGCTCGACGGCTGCGAGGAGAACCTCAACGGCGGGAAGACGTACACGTTCCTGTCCACGGTGGCGCGGCTCTACGCCGACGACCCCTACGACTACGTGATGAAGGCCGACGACGACATCTTCCTCCGGCTGCCGCAGCTGGTGGCGTCGCTGGGCGGGATGCCCCGGGACGACATGTACTACGGCGCCACCATCCCCTGCGACAGCATGGACCCGTTCCGGGAGTACATGGCCGGCATGGCCTACGCGTTGTCGTGGGACCTCGTGGAGTGGATCGCCACCTCCGACGTGGCGCGCAACCACAGCGTGGGCACGGAGGACATGCTCACGGGGCAATGGCTCAGGATCGGCGGCAAGGGGAAGAACCGCTTCAACGCCAAGCCGGCCATCCACGACTACCTCAACCCGGTGCCCGTGGACCAGTGCGAGCACGAGTTCATGCCAAGCACCATCGGCGTGCACAGGCTCAAGAGCAGCCCGAGGTGGGCGGAGGCGCTCAAGTACTTCAACTTCACGGCAGGGCTCAAGCCGTCCAAGTTCTACAAGATCGACTAGCGCCTAGCTCATCTCCTATCTACTACTGTAAGTAGTAGGGATCGATCCATTGGAGGCATGCATGCATTGCTTAATTTTGAGGGGATGTTTTTTATTTATATTATACATAAAAAACAAATGTTCTTTTTATTTGATTTGTGCTCTTCTCACAAACTCCATCCTTCCACTTGTTTTTTACCATATTTTGTACACAATTATTTAAAACAAATTAGCTAGAAGAGTTGCCGATGACACTAAAGAAAAGAAAAAACCAGATTAGTCACTACAACACAGCAGCAAAGTCACCGAAGGTCTTGTTTGGATATTATTGGATTCATCTCAATCACTACAACACAACAGCAAAGGCACGTCACAGTAGTAAAACCTTTGGAACACATCTCACGACAAACTGCAACCAAAATAAAACCTAATGAGTAGCTAGGCAACAAAAGCTATGTCACGTCGCAACCACTGCAATCAAAATAAAACCTAATTACGAAGATACAACAAAATATCTACCATGAGACCAAAAAGCATGATACATGCCTGCTCGCGGAAAAAAAGACCAAAAAGCATGACCTTTTTTCTCGTACAAGAAAGCTGAGGGTGGTAGTACTTTCTTTAAACAGTCGGCACAACCATGGATTACATCACAATCAAACTTATAGTTATTTCCAATAATGCCCAGTCCGTCACACTGTTTTGCACTTCTACTTCACAATGGATTAACAGATTTGTAACATGAAATGTACTTGTTGAAATTCAACACACATATGGTATCTATGAGAGAAATATAAAAAAAATCTCTATTCGCAGAAGAATTGTCATTCGGCGAGCACCACGTCACTACCTGCAAACGGCTAGGTGACGCGTGGCTTCTGAGTCGCGTTTTTGCGAAATGTGCTCTGCTGGAGGGGTTGTGTGTGACCGCGCAATGCAATCTACTTAACCCATTGTCTCTATTTTCTAAGAATAGAAGTCAAGCGAGCCACATCATGTGGCTCCAGACTTCTCGTTCCCGCATTCCACATTGGATGGTTGTCGTAGTAGTAGGTCACTACAGGTGAGATGGTGCGATTGGTGGCAGTGTCGCTCCCCATTCTCCCTCTTTCTTCCACCTCGACCAGGTCTCCATGCGTTTTCCTATACACAACGGTGGACCCAGTACACAAGAGTAGGGGCACATGCCCCACTCAAAATTATGGGTTTTGAATGAAAATGTCTTCTCTTTTGTGTAGCTGTAGATGTCAATCTCCAACCGCCACTCAACTTTTGTGCGACTTCTGCTCCTTCTTATATAATCTATATCTATTTCCTATAGCATGAGCATGGGGATAGAATGAAAGACAAAGAAGCTAGAAGAACACATAACGTGCAAGGGCGTCCGCAATGAGCAGGACAAATCGCCAGCTCACGTGGCATGGTATAGGAATAAAAAACGCAAAGAAAAAACACCAACCATGTGTGGGTCATGCGGTCAGGGACACTACAGTTTACGGGAATATTTTGCGAGCTAGCGAGATGGTAGTCGGTGGCGACGAGATTTCAACACTCTCTCTCCTCCATGTAGGACTCCTAGATAGCTCCTAGTCCCTTGTTGTGGACGCCCTGATGTGATTTGTGGCGACTGTTACCTTCTCTTCACTCTCAACTCCACACATCTAAGGCAAGATGAGTCCCATCGGCAAGAAGATGCACTTCAACACTTTTTCCTAGAAAGTAAAGGTGTCACCATTAAGGATGAAAACGAATGGAAAATATCTCTAACTGTCTCTGCTCGTATATTTTTAACATAAATGGGAGTGGGAACAAAAACAATAGCGAAATAAATGATAACATAAAAATAGATAAAAATGATTGGAAAACAGACAGAAGAGGACGGTAAGTGAGAACTTAGGCCTCCCACAGGGTGGAAGTGATGCCCAAATAAATTTTGGCCCTACATGAAAAGAATTGACATCACTAAGTATGTTGCAGTTTGCATTTTGCTTCGTGGAACTTGATTGTTGGAGTCAGGCTCATCTACCATCTCTCTCACATGTGCATGGCTCAACAACAAACAAAATACTTCTTTGATGAATGTGCATCGATGCTTCTACATGCATCGCCCTAGAATCTTTCATTTCAGGCATCAGTCCCAAATGGAAGAGAAAATTTTAGCTTTAGTACAAGAATAGCCTTAGGTCACGTTTGGATGGGACTATAAAAATCCAGCAACATAAAACAGGTATGCTGTGATTTACCTTCGAAATTCAAGGCAGCTCTTCTTCACAGTACAGCAAAACTCTAGCTATTTGCCTAAAAATCTAAAACCGGTATGCATGACATGTATAGTAGATCGATCTCTCTCTACCACTGCTCCTAGACATGGTAGACGTTGTCCAAGTCAACGTGATAGAGCTTGGACGGCTTGAGCCCCTGGGTGGCGTTGAAGAAGTGGAGCGTGCGCGCCCACTTGAGGCGGTCCTTGAGCTTGTGCACTGCCACGGTTTCGGCGATGTGCTCGTGCCGGAAGCAGTTGACGTCGGCGGCCATCTCCCTGTCCCAGTAGTCATACATCCTCGGCTCCTCGTTGTACACGTTCTTGTACTTTCCCCCCTTGCGCAGCCAGCCGCCGAAGTTGACGTCCTCCCAGTCGTTGTGGTCGTCCCGGAGCTCCGGCGTGGCGGCGATCCACTCCACCACGTCCCACGACACGACGTACCCCATCCCGGACATGTACTGCTTCTCCGGCAGCCAGTGGCAGGGCGTCAGGAAGCCCTGGTACGCGTCCCGCCGCGCCTTCCCGCGCAGCGACTCCGCCAGCGCCGCCACCCGGTAGTAGGTGTCGTCGTCGGTTTTGCCCACGTAGTCGTACCGCTCGAAGAGCTCCGGCACCGCCGAGAAGTAGGCGTACGTCTTGCCGTCGTTCATGTTCTCCGTGCAGTTGAGCACCACCACGTCGCCGTGCGCGATGATCTCCAGAGCCACCAGGATGCGGTCCTCCTCGCTCTCGATGCGGCACATGACGAAGCGCACGTCCACCACCGCGCGCACGGGGCGCGGCTGCAGGGAGTAGGCCAGACGCAGCAGAGCGCGCCGCTCGTACGTGTTTGGGGTGGTCACGATGCCCATCAGCAGCCGCAGGTCCACCGCCTCCTCTGCATCAGAAGAGTGAGAGCCTCCGGCTGCGGCGAGACGGCCGAACGCCGACGGCGAGCCGTTGTTGTCGTTGCACGACGACGACCCGAGCAACCCCGGGAGCCTGAAGTTGTCGGGGAAGAGGACAAGGTAGATGACCGCAGCCAGGAGGATGCCAGGGAGGAGACAGAGTGAGGTGCGTGGGGACGACGACGGCGCTCCAGGAGAAGACGGAGGCTTCATCCTGCTGCCCGGCCGGCCGGCGGTCGTCGTCTAGCTAAGCTTCTCAAGGCTGGCTAGCTGATTAATTAGCTGCTACTGCTGCTGACTTGGTGAACTCAGTAGTGCTCAGCGGCGTGTTGCCTGTTAGTTAAGCTCACTTAAGTAGAAGGAGCTAGCACTGACACTGTGCTTTGCTTATTACTTTGCAGGAAGGTACGGAGCAGATCTGAATCCAAGTGTGTCTGATTCACTGCACTTTACTGAACTACGACTCCGGGGGAGTAAACCGCGCTTCAATTTTTGTATAATCCCAGTGTCAAAATCGATGCCTTGAGCTGTTCATACATGGCGTTTTTTACTGCAACATGCGACTACAATTGGCTTAGATCTAAGCCGGGTCAGCTCGTGGGTAAATCTTCTTATCGGAAGCTCGTCGACTGCATTTATTGCGTAGATCTGAAGAGAGCAGGATCCGAGGAACGAAACGTGCAGCTGTGTTGACCAATACTACTACAGTGCATCATTTTTTTTTCTACTCAAATCGGGTTCTGTAATTCTTATCTCGTTTTGAACAGTATGACACGGTCACCAAATATAGCTTTGTGTTTATAGTATAGTATCTATACAAAAACAGCAATAGATTTGTTAAAGTACTCTTTGAAAACTAAGTTATTTTTTATTCATTGATGAAAACCAAGTTATATACATTTATCTTAGCATTAGCATCATCAAAGTTCTCAAAGTTAATACTACCGTGTCGAGAGGCAATTAACGAGCCATTTCACAAGCACATTTTTGGCCCATTAAACACACGATTACACGTTATTCTGCCTGTTAGCGATATGGGCCACATGGCCCACATAAGTACTTGGCCCATTTAAAGTAACCCTAGCCCAGCATATCCGCAACAGGCTAACACCATTCGATCCCAGCCGTTCACCTGCGAAACTGACGGATACTTAAGCGCTGCCACCGCCGCCCTCTAGGGTTTCTTCTCCTCGTGGCTGCGCCGTCCCCCTCACTCGACCTCCAAACCCATCGTCTCCGGCGGCAGAAGCGGCAGCGGCGAGATGGTGAAGGGGCGCACGGGGCAGCGCGTGAGGCTCTACGTCCGGGGCACCGTCCTCGGATACAAGAGGTGAGCTCTTCCTCCTCCTTCTCCCCCAAGCCGATCGCCCTTAGCTTTGCTCTTGGAGCCTTGTTGTGACGCGCGGTTGTGGCGGTGGGCGTGGCTGATGCAGGTCCAAGTCGAACCAGTACGAGACCACGTCGCTGGTGCAGATCGAGGGGGTGAACACCAAGGAGGACGTCGCGTGGTACTGCGGCAAGCGGATGGCCTACATCTACAAGGCCAAGACCAAGAACAGCGGCACCCACTACCGCTGCATCTGGGGCAAGGTCACCCGCCCGCACGGCAACTCCGGAGTCGTCCGCGCCAAGTTCAGGTCCAACCTGCCGCCAGAATCCATGGTGAGCTGGAGCGCTCTCCCCGTTTTCTATTCGTTGCTATGTCCCGCTCTGCATTTTGTGCTCTGCTAACTCTGTTGTGTTGTCCCTCTCTCTGTTGCAGGGCCGTAAGGTCAGGGTCTTCATGTACCCCAGCAGCATCTAAAGGTTAGTTTCGATTGCAATCTACTCAATTTACTGCTACTAGTTGCACGCCTTGATTGTTATTGAATACCTCATACCTAGTACATCTTTACTTGTTGCCATTGTAGCCTCATCTTTAGTGCTGCTGAGCCCTGTCTGCAAATTGTCTAGTGGCTGCTTATAATCAGGCAACATTGCGAATTTGAGATTGCCCTGTCTGCAAATGTGTCTAGTGGCTGCTTATAATCAGGCAACATTTAGAATTTGAGATTGTACAGGAACCTAGATTCATGTAGCTGTTGCCACATTGTTAGGCGAAAAAAGGGATCATCACAGCTATTTCTAGACATGAATAGGACTTGCAGAAATGATCTGCAAGATACCTCTGTGGCCTGGTTTCAGTGAATGTCATTGCCACATTGGTATTGTAAGAAAATGGCTGGAATAATAGCTGGCTTATTTGGTTGATTGAATACATCAGCATTTTGATTGTTCCGGAATCAATAATCACTTATTTATTTGAGCCCTTCCAGGCTCCTGCATGTTTTCAATTACATTTTTTCCTGTTTTGTGTCGGTTTCTGTTGCTTCGCATAGCAGCATGCCAGAGATACCTTACCTTGTTCTGCTTAAAGTATTTGGTTTGTTACTTAATCTGATGAATTTAGATAAAATTCCTTGCTATCGCCAAATATTTTTCTGAGATACTTGCTGTACTTCTCCACATAAGACCCTTTTTATCTGCTTCTAATACTGTCTCATCCGATGCAGATAATTTCAAGGCTTGGAGGATCATGCTTTTCTTCTAGATTTTATCTTCAGCTTAAACTGCCCTTGCAAGGGTTGTGTTCGGGTTGAGAGTTAGCAGGTTGAGCTTGTCATTTGAGAACCGTTTAAAGTTCTCTGAGTTTTGGTGTTATGGATAACTTGAAACATTATATGGAATTAAAGTTAGAACCGAGTTATTTTGCTATATTTTTGTATGATGTGTCTATGTTTTCATTGCATCTTGAGCAACGGTTCTGTGATTTCATGAGCCTATCTCCGGCTCCATGTTCATGTGATGGTGTATTCAGGAGTTGTGGATGTGGTTTCGTTTCATGATGCTTCGGAACTGGAGCTACCAATGTAACCATCGTTGTCTGACATTTCATGATGCTTTCTAGGAGTTGTGGATGTGTGCTCTTCGATTGGTCTGTGTCAATTCTATTTTTATTTATATATATTTGTAACAGGTAATAATATTCCAATCATAAGTGGTCGTTGCGAGCCTGTTATGTTCTATGACTTGGCTAGCGCCCAGACTATAGTGGCATTTCTTCTGATTTTTTTGTGTGCATATTCTATTGATTCTGAAATTTATACGTTGATTGTAAGAAATAACCGAGGTTGATAGTTAAAAGGCTATTTTCATCTGATTTACTAACAACATAAAATTTAGTTTCGAGGTGAGGAGTTTGAAGCTTTGGAAACTTGCCTGTAGTATTAGACGTGACTCCTAGGCGTTGGATTTTGGCTGGCTTGGTAGGCTTAATAAGAAGAAAATTATAAAAGGAAGGAACCGTTAAATCGTCTCAAGACAGTACTGCTTGCAAAACATAAATGTGGGCCCTAACAACTGGACTCGGGGTCTCGGGCTTAATGTAGGCCAAAACTGCTGATGGCCTGCTTTTTACCCCAAAAATCTGTTCAAGCCCAATTGCCCAAAACCCTCTCTCTGCGACCCTCTCTCTGCGTCTCGGTGCCTCGCCGGGTCGCCGCTCGCAGTCGCCGTCGCCATTTGTTCCTCCTTCGCGCCCGCCCGCTCAAAACGAGTTCTCCCCCAAACAAAATCCCTCCCGTCTGCCTCACGGTCCTCGCCGGACGCCCAGCATGGCGGATGAGCAAATGGAGGAGGCGTCTACGGCTGCGGCGGCGACCACGCCGTTCCAGCTCCAGTTCGACAAGCCCATCCCGTTCCAGGTCTAGTCTGCCTCCTCCTCCCCCGCCTATCCCTTCCGCGCGGCCAAACGCTGTGTTTGCGAGTTCGTGCTGTGCTGATTCTTAACCAACATGTGCTGAGGCTGCAAAATAGTGGGCAATGACTGGTTCACGTGGCGGCTGGATCCTTTGGGTTGCTGCCGCCAAGCATTGCGTGCGTCCCAACTGTTGTTTGTTGAAATTCCTACGAGGATTTAATCGGATCCCACTGTCGCTGTGCAGAGTTGAGAGGGATCCTGTTGGGTTCAGTACTTCAGTGGGAACTGGTTGATCTGAAGTTCTGAACTGAGAGTCTTGAGGTTCCATTTCACTGATAGGGAGCACTGATTTCAGCTTTGAGTGCTATTTTTTTGTTCTCAAATGTACTTTAGTGATTGAACCGGTTGCCTCTTGTTCATGTTTAAACCGTTTCATTACTCTTGTATCCTGTTTATTATTGGTTACCAAGCAATCCTGAAGTAGCAGAGAAGTTGATAGCAAGCATATATCAACTAGTTGCTGACGCTGAATTTCACCTTTTGTCCTTATATCATTTCTGTAAGACTGTGATTCAGAATCAATTGAGCACAATGAGATTCAATTTCCCATTGTTTCTTTGTTCCTATTTCTTAATGTAAGCTAAATGGGCATCGAGCACTGATGTTTCTATGTTTCATACTTGTAGATAAAAATGGCAGAATGGAATCCAGAGAAGGATCTGCTTGCTATGGCTACTGAGGACTCCAAGGTTCTCTTACATCGCTTCAATTGGCAAAGGCTATGGACAATCTCTCCAGGTTGGTACACCCCTATTACATTGCCCTCAGATTGTTTTTACTCACTTTGAATGTCCTTGTCTTTATAATCAGTACAATTTGTCAATCTCACTGTGACCTTCATTTATACCTTTTTAATTAGTAGTTACAGTGAGTATAAGATCATGTCTGCTTTTAACTTTCAAATGGTAGTGAGAAGTGAGAACTAAAGTATTTATATTTTTTCAGGGAAGTGCATCACATCAATTTGTTGGAGCCCTGATGGTAAAATAATAGCACTTGGCACAGAAGATGGTTTGGTTCTTTTGCATGACGTGGAGGTGTGTATCTGGATGATGGATAGAAACTCGTGGTGCCTTTTGTGTGTTTGTATGAACAACTTCATAAAAACCTGATCCAGTGCCTATGTTCTCTTAACGATTTTCTATATTTTTTTTATTCTCGTTTTGATACCATGCTCTGAACCTTTCTGAGTGAACTATTAGGAGACAATTAGGGGACACAGTCCTCAAGGACTTCTTGCCCAAATATGTTTTCAATAGAGGCATAAGTACTTCTTGAAGAATAATGTGCTCCGGCTATACTGAGTGTGTTTGACATACAGGATCACTTGATCAGACAGTTGGGGATCTTGCAGCCACTGCTTGAACATCTATGCAGATTCTCAAGACCTCACTCTTCCATGATAAACTTCTGACAATATTTTCTTGAAATGAAACACACCCTTTTCCCATGATGCTCTCTCAGTATCTTGCATCCTCTGCACAGCTAGCTTGGCCTGCTTCCAGTTAGCCACCTGCTGCCTGTATTAAAATGAACTTTACAATTCGACTTCATCACTCAACAAGTAGTCTGTAACTCTGTAATAGGTGTAATGTTTTCTTTGTGTTGTGAAGTATCAGTGGATTTCCCACCTCTTTCCGACAGCTTAAGCTTTTGGGTTCACTTGGTTGGTGCATGAAACCTAACATGGTATCAAAGCCAAAGGTCTCGAGTTCGAGTCCTGGTAGAGGCATCTTTTATTCTGGCTGCACATGAGTGGGAGAGATGTGAAGTATTAGTGGATTGCCCACCTCTTTCCAACAGCTTAAGCTTTTGGGTTCACTTGGTTGGTTCATGAAACCTAACACTTTGATCATCTTTCAATGGCTAGTTTTCTTTCCATAAGCTTGAAGGTCTAAAAAATAATTTGGTGGGAGAAATTACCCCAAAACTCTGCCAAAATGCTTAGGTACAGGTAATTAATCGGCACTATAATCACACACACACAGACACAGAGGGAAATGTATTGCAGTGTCATTAAATTTCTTCACAGCCTCACTCAAATTGTTAGTACTAGTAGTTTACTCCCTATCAGCTTTAATTTGAGTACAAGACAAAATCTGCACAGCTTGCCACTGTCAGTTATAATCTTGAAATATAACAATGTCTAATGCTGTCAAGATCTACTTGTTACTTTTCTTTTACACTGTCACTTTGTGCATTTATAACTGAATAGAAATCTCATTGCAGAATGGGAAGATGCTAAGAACTACAAAATCCCACGATGTTGCCATTGTATGTTTGAATTGGGCAGAAGACGATCCACGGTCAAGGGTATGCTATTGCCTTTGCTACCTTATTGTTGCATCTCATTGTAACATAAAAATATAGTACCCTCCAATTTAATAACACATGTGTAGTCATGAAAAGTTTCAGCTCTAATCAAAATTAGTTTAGGTCTCTACTAAAAATTCTCATTACTAAGTGTTCTGCTAATTTATTCAGCCCGACAAGGATGAGTTTTTATCCTATGAAGACCGCACCACACGTTTCTTCCCTCCTGCTCCTGTGATGCCTAGGATAGGTGGACTAAGTTCTGGAGATACTGGTCTTGCGGATGAGAACGAAGAAGCTATTCCAGAATTTTCTAGTGCTTCCTGTCAGCGTTTTAACATTCTGTGCAGTGGTGGCAAAGATGGTTGTGTTTGCTTCAGCATTTTTGGAATATTTCCTGTTGGAAAAATAGTAAGTAAATACAGTAACTCAGTTGTTGTCCATAATTTGAACTCAACAAAAATTAGTCTGCCATGGATGCTTTCTCCTGCTTCAATTTTTCCTGTTATTGGTTCTGGAGACCTTTCTACCCTAACAGCTCATCTGGAAATCCGTTCTACACAGAAATATTTTGTGAAATTAATATGCCCAATTTAAACAAAGTAAACAGAAGTTGAGCCCTAGCCTTTTTGGCCTGGCTATTGTTATTAGTGGCAGACCCACAGTACATCTGTTCAGTAGCGGATCTAAGGACCCGGGCTGCCCGGGCTGCAGCCCTGCTCTTGGACAAGAAAATACCAGTAGATTTACGTAATAAAAGGTAAAGGAGTTACAAAAAATGCAAAATATTAATGATTAATCTAACTGAATCAGCCCTGGTCCAAGACAATTTCTGGATCCACCACTGCATCTGTTTTCCGCAAAACCAACAAACTCTAGGTGTCATCTGAGTATGTGACCATGTACAATTCATCTTATTTCCATGTGTTGACAAGCTGCTGGTGTAATATGAGAGTAGATGTTTCACATATTTTACGCATTTGCATCTTTATTTTCTTTCCTGTGTAATCTCAGGGTTTAACATATAGGCACTTGAGCAACCATTGCCAATGTTCTGTGTCATTTTTTATGATTTTTTTTGTTTTGTCCAGTTCAATGCTCTATGAACCAGTAGCTTTATGCCTTTGAAATTTCAGAACATAACTAAAATCCCAATCAATGTTGGATCCTCTGGGAAGAGTTACCAACTCCAGGATGCTTCAGTAAGCAAGGTAATTGATGCTTAGTTTCCGATGCACATATTAGTCTCCTAGAGATGAGATTCCATGCACTTTCATTTAAGAAAAAAGAGATTATGTGCACTCATTTTTCTTATGTCAGGTCTCTTTATCAAGAAACCTCCAGAAATTGGTTCTTCTGTGCTTTGGAAAGTTGGTTGACACCGACAACATTTCTCACAGCTGCGAAAATTCTGGATTGCATTGTCTCTACCTAGATACTTCTATCTTCCTCAACCGGTACTGACATAATTGTTTCATTGAGTTGTACTTCCTTCCTTCCTTCTTTCATTGAGTTAACATCCTTTGTCTTCTTGTATGCTGAGTTCTATATTAAGATCCTCATTTAGTTCTAGAATTACCTATCTTTTAATGGGCTCATTACTCACTTTACGCACTACAATTAGGTTTTATAGAAATGTGCAAATTTCATACTAAAAGCATACCCAAAGTATTTCATTGATAAACTTGTAAGGATGTTAACTCTTTGTGTATCAATTTATTTATGCTTATTATTTCCATTTACTAAAATTTGTATTTATCATCCATAAATGCTGTAAAGAAAAAATGAGCTGCATCAGGTGTCCCAACAAGCATCAAGTATTCAAGATCTGGTTGAAGTTGTCCGTGCTTCTGTATCTTTAATATCCAAACAATGGTCAAACGCCATGAGTTTATTTCATGAGAAATTTAGTGTCTTGCCCAATCTGATATCTGCACATGGTATGATGGTTTCTCTTGAACCATAAGCATCAGGAAATTTGTGTCTTGATTCTCCCATAGCTTAAAATTTCTATATGCTTACAGGAGTGGAATCTAGTACTGAGGATGAGTTTCTGAGCCTTTTGTTTGGGACACGAACAAGTCCAGCACTTCACCAATTTTTAGCTAGTTCACTTGGTGAAGCGGTAATTGTTGCTCCTACCACTTCTGTAGCTTGTTTTGTGATACAGTCTGCCTAAATTGTCATTCATGTGTGGGTAGGGTCTCAAGAGGATAGCCAAGGCTGTTGACAGTGCTGGAAGAGATATTCGTGGCATTATCACTGAGCATCTACAGGTCATCTACTACCTACTGATGCCACAGAAGCATTCACCTACGCTATGGTTTTCCATTTTGTTTTGTGTAGCAGTGGGTACTATAGAGATTTCTTACATTTTACTAGTTAGGGACATCAAACTGTTTTTTCTGCATGAAAATATAGCTAGTTATGTGATTCCCAAAATTCAAGGTCATATAATTTTGCTGGAGTAACAAGTATTACAGATACATGTACATTTTTCTTTAGTTTCCATTGCAAAAATTGAGCCCCTTCTTATTTATGTTCTTTATTTACAGCCTGCAGTGGAGATTATTTCATTCAGACTCGCAGAATTAAGAGGCCTTGCAAGATGGCGTTCACGATTTCAAATTATCGGGTTAGATGAAAAGCTTATTGATGGTGTAACTGAGAGTATAGGGATGTTAGTTGTTCAAGTTGAGCGCTTTTCAAGGGTTGCATCTACTGTTGTTTATCTGGTACCTTTTATTTTCCTCTTGCATATTTCAGTACCTCCGTTTGATTTTTTTTTAAATTTTTTTGAAAATGAAGCTCCTACCTCCTACCTAAATAACATCCAATTTATTTTAATGATCAAAGTGTGTTAAACAGATTCATCCCATTGACTGTTTATTGGAGTAGTACGCTGAACAAATATTCCTGCAGTTGGCTACCATTTGCCAGTGAATGTTTGAGCAACCAGTTATGTTCCAATAGTTTTCCCCTAGATGTAGTTTTCTTAGTACCTAAGTTCTGCTGGCCTTGTGGATCCGAATTTGACATCTTTGTGCATGCAGTATCTTCAAACCAACCTGTAGATTTTGATACACATAGTTGAATCTACAGTTACCAATATCATTTATGCATTGATCTGACTTTTATTAATCATATGCTATTTGATGTGCATTGTGTGTTTCTATGCTCTATCCTCCATGCATCATGGTTGGTGGTGATATTATGTTGGGGTTTTATTCTATATATACTCTATAGTAACTACCATTGTCAACTGTTTGCCAGTTTCAAAATTTCTTTGCCTGGGTTTTAAAGTCTGTTAAAATATTATTAAATGAACCTACCGACCAAGTACCAGCAGCAAACAGGTTAGTCCTTTTTTCCTGTTATTCTCTTGATTCACAAATTATGTATCAATGTTTTGTTATTAATTACCAGGTCTCATCCTTTGTAGTGAACTTGTGGTGATTTTTCTTAAGTTCCTTCTTGATAAGGATCCGATCAAACAGCTACTTGAAGCAGATGGGAGAATTGAGTGTGATATGTAAGTAACATCCCACTTGCTGTCGTATATTTCCTCTGTAAAACTTAAAAAAATGTTATTAAATTCTATCCATCCATTGTTTTTCTTTTCAAGATAGCTGTCATGCACATGTCAAACCCCTCCAGTAGGGTTAAATGTACAGAAAAATGTTATAGCCTGACATATTTGGTGTGTTCTACTTCTACCATAAATTTTATAACTGACAGTTTAACTCACAGGAATTACTTCTTAAATTTGCAATTTTTAGTTTTTTTCTACACTTGGTATCTGGTGTTGGAAAATGCATTGTCCTCTGGAGCCAGTTATTGAAGATCTTGGGATATATGGTCCATGAATCCTGTTTAATCCCTATGTGATGTGTGCTATGGTTTTCTGGGCGTGTCGTGTATGCTCTCTTGTTTTGCTGGATTCATTTCAGCTGTTTGTACTCTATTTCTCCTCTTCTATAATGATGAGCAGTGCTCCAGCTGGTTCGAGAGAAAAAAAAAAAAAAAGATATATGAATCCTGTGTCCAGACCAGAGAAAGTGATTAAAAGTCACTGAATCGCATGGAGCTGTTGTTTGTTCCTATACTGTTTTTGCCATCATTATTTAGTTTAGCTGTTTTTAATTTGTGATGATGTTTTCGTGGCTTCCCACATTGTTTTTTGTTCAACATGAGTTTTCAGGGATACTGCAAGACATGTAGAGCAACTAGTAGTTTTTGGAGGATTTACAGACACCCAATTTTTGGAAAAGAGTTTGTTAAAACAATTCAATGAATTGGAAGATAGGTGAGTTATTAACCTAGAAATCTGTACCAGTTATATGTTTTCCATTGCTTGAGTTTGATATTTCATCTATCATAATTGCATTGACTAACATTGTTGTTACCTGAACATTCAATATTTTATAATGTCTTTGTATTTTTATTTTCCACAGTAAAAATTTCAAATGTGTTGCTCCTTGCTTCTGGCTAACGTTGTTTATGCTACACTTACCACTTCTGTTGTCATCCATTTCAGCTTGAAGGAGGCTTTCTTGATGCCATTTACCACTATCTCTTCGCAGATACAATGTCAAGGATTGCTTCCTTTATTCCCTGTTCCATCATCAGTTACCTTGTCATCATCCTGCACACCAACATCAATATCATTTTATAAGGTTCATGTTCTCTTTCGTGATTTTTGGCAAGTGCTTAACTGCTCATCATTACCTGCATCCTGTATGGACACCATGCTAAGTAAATCATACTCATTAAGTTATTATTTGCTACTATGCCTGTCTGGAACTCATGTACATACCTTGCATGATGATGTTGTTCTTCATAATTTGTAACCATCGTTACTTAACAAAAACAGGATGAAGATTCACCACATGAGGAATCCTCCTATAGCTCGACTGACTATGTATGCTTCAAGATACCTGATGGATCATTAAATAAAAGAAATTGCATCGGTGTGATAAAGGACTCTGGTAACTGTTGTACTGCCCTCAGCATGGCATCACTTTCAGGTTTTCTGTTGCATATACCTGACGAATATGAGTGTGTTGACCTGTCACTTTATAAGGTACTCATCGTATCTGTTCAGACAATATTCCAGTTTTTGGACAATACTTGGCATAGCTTACAAAAGTAATAATTACCCATCTTTCAAACAGGACAACCAAGTAGTTTTACTACTGAGTGAAGCGTCTTGTTCTGATAGCCCTGGAAAATCTTGGATGGTGATGCTGCAGACAGAGAACTTTTCCTTTATGCCACTCTCAGGAACAGTCTCTGCAAATATTTACAGTTTGCAAAAATTGGTGGTAATAATTCTTGTTTCCTCTATGTTTGATCTCCTGGTATATACTCTGTTTCATAGCAGCTCTATATAATCATTAGTGATGTCTTCGAATTGTTGCACTGGCAACAACTTAATTCTGTGTTATTTTATTACTCGTTAGTAATTATGTTACTTGACCTTACCTTTTCTGTTAAATGGTACTGATATAATTTCTTCTTTCCTGTCACGACACTTGCAGGCACTGGATCTGCAATTGGACACAGATTATGGGAAAGTTCGTAGCATACCTCACACCGTATCTACTCCACTTGCTGTCAGTGGTATGTCGAGCATGAACTTTCTATATAGGAATCTTATTTATCATTACAATTACAATATAGGTATGTAGTGTAACTCCTGGCGCTTCCTTCTCGGATCTATTTTTGCAGCATCAAGAGGAGTAGCATGTGTCTTTTCATCTCGGAGGCATGCGTTGGTTTATATCCTTGATGAGGATGAGGAAGAAGAGGGGGATGAAATTTCTGATATGGAGTGATTATTATCCAACTCTACCTTCAGCTCAGCCATTTCAGTTAAAAAAAAAATCAGCCCTAGAGGCAGAAGCCGGGAGATTCCAGTATGTACTGAAACGCTATCTCTTGTTTCCACGGCAATGTGCAGTCTGCAGTGCATGCTCTGCTCGGATTCTGAAGCTACGTCACCGTGGTAATAGTTACGCAGCTGCTTCTAGGGCTTATTAAACCGTCATCCAGGTGTGTGGGCACTGCAAGTTAGACTCTATCGTGGTTGTCTGGAAAGCGAGCAAAATGGGATATGGTGTGGCGATATCTTTGATTTAAATCACCGTTCAGCGTTGACCCATTTCTGATCGTGTTGTGTTATAACGAGTACTTGTGTAGTTGTCAGTCGTGTTACAAAGCTAGAGGTAAGGTCAGCGTGCAAAAGAGTCTCTCTCAAATCTTGATGGTTATTACTAGGGCTGATATGTAAAAATAAGACATTTTATGTGGATTTAGTCTTTTATCGTTCGAATTGCTAATGTACTTGGTAAGATATATTCTTGACTAAACTTGTCTTGCACCGTCTCCTAGCCCTAAACTACTAGGCCCTGATGCATCAATTTCATAGGACGTGGCAATGTCATAGGAATCTGTTTAATTTCACTAAAAGAACGTACTTCCTCTGTCCCATTGAAGATGTCGTGGCGACATTTTCAATGGGACGGAGGGAGTAGGTTCCAAGGGAAAAAAAAAGTATTTTAAACGGCCCAACTTTATACTAGCCTAGTGCATACAGTACGCAAGCGACATTTGAGAATTCAAGTTGCCATTAGCCGTCAAACCTTCAATCTTTGATGATCTTCATCATGGTATCTACCAAAATGGCAAACGTTATCATTTTTGCAGTACATTTGTCGTGACATAAACAGCAGAAGAAAGAAAAGAGTAAAATAGATGAAATCGCTGACAGAACATTTGTCGTGACATAAGCTGCCGAAGAAAGAAGAAACGAGGAAGATAGATAAAATTGGATAGGCATGGTATTGCTTAAGAAAGGAGGATATGAATGAAATCACACAAGTTTTGTTAGGTGTGGATCCTTCGTCTTAGGTAGCACTTTGGTGTACTATATGAGGTGATCAAAAAGAGAGAAGGGAAGTAGATGAAACCAGTGTTAAGTGTGAATCCTTCGTCTTAGGTGGTACGTTGGTGCACTATATGAGGTGACCAAAAAGATAGAAGGGAGGTAGATGAAACCAGAGAGTTATGACATTGTTAGATGGAGCCTTCGTAGTAGGTAGCACGCTGGTATGCTATATAGACGAATATGCAAGATGACCATGAAAATTATAGGACATTGAGTGACTTGCTCTTCCTAGTGTCACCGGTAGACAATTACAAATAGGTAACTTTTAGAGTTATACATAAAGCCAACCATCTTAAATATTAACTACAATCTCTGATTTAAGGGATCATTAATGTGGTTTCTAAAGCTTTTTATCATTATTTGAACTGTTTGGCACTATTTTTAACATAACAAAAAAGTGCTCTTGCTCAACCAACCTAAAAATGAATATGAAACGACCTAAAAATGAACTACGGAATGGAGGAGCATGTAGAGCTGGGCGTATGTGGTTTCATTGGCTTCTGCTATATGGGCACTAATGCAGAGGAGCCAGAGCCCACCAAATGAGTCCTAAGTTTACTCTTTTCATCACTTGTAAAAAGCTTAAAATGATTGACTTTATATAATTCTAAAACATCACACACCTTCGTTCTCGTTTTTTTTTCTATACATAGCTTTTACTATGTATCTACATCTAGATGTGTAGCAATGTATTACAGTTTGAAATAGTGGGAGTACTTTTATGACAAAAAAAATTTACTTAACAATTCTATAAAGTTAAATTAGTCCTGACACTTTACTGATTCACATCGATGCAATTTATTACATACATGTCATGATATACCCACGACATACCATTTGGCTGATTCATAACCATGATTGCATCTTGATTATATTTTTGGCGATTGAGGGTAACATTATTGAGGATCTCGTTGCAACGAGCCAAACAATCAGAAACCTGAATCACGGACACTAAACCCAACAGCCAATGGTGCAATATCGTAGAAGCAACTTGCGATTGCACGATAAACTCACAGGACTCTGTACACAAACTAGATGACTAGATGATTTAGCATTTTAGCTGGCACGTGACATCATGATTTGCCGTGCCAACCGTCAGGTACAGTACTAAAACTGGAATTCATTCATGTCGCGTGCTTCAGTGCAGCACCAAACCTGTGTTCGAGTCAATCTTTCTGCTAGTGCTATGCAGGTGAAGCCGTCTCGGTCCGTTCGCCTAGTACCGGATCGGACGCAACGGCAGGCAGCATCTTCTGACCCGACCGCCATCTGATCTTCTGCTGATCTTGAATTCTGAAGCAAAGATTTAAAACTGCCCTGGGAAAAAAAAGAAAAAAAAAACAAAGCCAAAAAAACTGCTGCATCGCCCGCATCGCACCGGACACCAGTCTTTCCTTCCTTCCAGATCTCCCCGCCCCGCCCCGCCAGCGACCGGTGAGGGGGCGCCGCCTTCGCCGCTGCCGCCGCGATGTACCTGGCGTACGGGTGGCCGCAGTCGATCCCGCTGGACCCGGACGACTCGGACCGCGTGGTGCTCCTCCGCGTGCTCGGCCGCCTCCTCCTCGCCGTCTGCCCGGCCTCGCTCCACCTCTGGTCCGCCGGGCAGCACCGGGTCCGCCTAGCCCGCTCCGACCGCTCCCCGGAGTCCCTCACCGCCCACGGCCACAACGCGCACGCCGTGTGGAGCCCCGACGCCAAGACCGTCGCCGTCCTGGTCAGCCCACTCCCCCTCCCGGACCACTTCGCTCGCTCCCCCCCTCCGCGCGCGGGCGTGGCACACTCACCATGCTGTCTCTGTGTGCTCTGTGCAGACCTCTTCCTTCTACCTCTACGTTTACAAGGTTCAACACTCGGGGAAGCAGCTGATCGTCGGTGGCAAGCAGGTCCCGGGGCTTTGCCTGGCTAGTATATCCCTAATCATCACCGAGAAGGTTCCTCTCGCCAATGGCGTTGCTATAACGTACTGTATTCGCTACTCCTTAAGTCTTTGTCTACAAAATGAGGTGCTCCACTACCGCAGGGGAACTGACTTGTAAGTTTGATGTGGTGTTGCAGGAGCAATTTCGTGTGTGACAGCAAAAGCATGCTCCTCGGACTATCCAATGGGCATGTGCAGGTCGTGTCCTGGAATGCTGAGGTACATGGAAATGCATGCAACTTTTGTTTATTGTAAGTTACTGATTATTAGGTGCGAAATAGGTCTGTTGTATCCGCTCTTCCTACCTGCGATGCTAAGTGTTGTCTATGTATTTGTTGTTGCTTGCCAGTTCTCAGACAGCTTCAAGCTTGGTTGCTCTGTGTGTTCGTCTGAGAAACCTACAGCTGTCGTAGATGCGTTGGTGTTTGATCCTCCCAGTTTGCGAGAAAACTCTAACGCAAGGCCTGCTCCTTGCTGCACAGGCAATTCTTCTATTGTCCATGTTGAGCTGTCGGTGAAGCTAAGGTTGCTGGTTGCTTTGTACTCAGGCTGTCACATTGCCCTCTGTACTATTGGTAAGAAGGGATTAAGACATCCTGGCAGCATCAGAGTGGAGAGATGGTTGGACACTGATGATGCAATGTGTACTTCTGTGGCTTCTGAGCAACAGATTCTTGCTGTCGGGTGCAGTAGAGGTGTTGTTGAATTGTATGATCTGGCAGAAAACACACGGCATATACGGACCATTTCGTTGTATGATTGGGGGTAAGTTCCACATGATATTTATTTGTTCACAAGCTATAGTAGCTGTTACATGGATACTTCTGATTGACTGCCTAACGGTTGATTTCAAATTTGTGAGACAACCCTACCTGACACTTTGTCTGGATAAAACACTTTTAGCATTAATCTTGTGGCTTGATCATTTCCTTTTCCCTAGAGTTATCAATTGGTTAACACTTCGTGGACCTTCTGTGGCTAAGATGCAATTCTACTTTTTGGTTATTCTATTTGAAGCTGAGCTGTAACTACAACTTTTCCTTGTTTTTTGGGTAAAAATTTGTAGGTATTCAGTGGAAGATACAGGTCCTGTTGCCTGTATATCTTGGACGCCTGACAATTGTGCTTTTGCAGTTGGGTGGAAATTTAGGGGTCTTACTGTATGGTCTGTGTCTGGATGTCGGTTGATGTGTACTATTCGTCAAACTGGTTCAAATTCTGCCTCATCCCCAATGGTGAAGCCTAGCGCTCTAAAATTTGAGCCTCTTATGGGAGGAACATCACACATTCAATGGGATGATAATGGATATAAGTTATTTGCTGTCGAAGAAAGCTTGTCAGAAAGGGTTCTTGCTTTCTCATTTGCCAAATGTTGCCTAAATAGAGGGCTATCAGGCACAACATATTCCCATCAGGTTCTTTATGGGGAAGATCGAATCCTTCTGGTGCAACCAGATGATGCTGATGAACTGAAGATATTGCATCTTAATGTTCCAGTTAAGTGTTAATTTCATTGCCTTTGATTTAGTTGAGAGGTAAAAATGCTCCAACATCTATTACTTGATGATGCATTCTTATGATGATAATATATATGTTTCAATGTAGGTTTCATACATTTCCCAGAACTGGCCAGTTCTACATGTGGTGGCAAGCAATGATGGGATGTATTTGGCAGTTGCTGGCTCTCATGGGCTAGTGCTATATGATTTGCGAAATAAAAGGTGGCGGTTTTTTGGTGATGTTACACAAGAGCAAAAGATCCAATGCAAAGGCCTATTGTGGCTGGGAAAAATTGTTATTGTGTGCAACTATGTTGAATCGTCAAACACGTGAGTTCTCACTTCTATACCATCTTTCTTGTTATTCCTATCTTGTAATTGACTTGGCCCCATTTGTTGGAGCTTCGGTCGGTTTTGGCTCTGGCTCCTCTGCGAACTGTAGCAAGGAGCGTGAACTGTTTGGAGCAGTGCCAAACGGGACGAAGCCCCCACATTTTCTGGTTGAGCATGGGAGAAAACTCGCTATACGGGAGTTTCTCGTATTGAACTATGTTCCATGAAATACTAGCTGAACTGCATTTTTCTGCTTATAATGTACAATATATTTTAGTCACAAACATGTTTCATTCTTTTGGCTCAGGTACGAGCTACTCTTTTTCCCAAGATATCATCTTGACTATAGCTCTTTACTTTACCGGAAACTGCTGCTTGGAAGGCCAATTGTCATGGATGTTTTCCAGGATTATATATTAGTTACTTATAGTCCATTTGATGTACATATCTTCCATGTTATGATCTCGGGAGAATTGTCACCTGCTAGTAATCCAGTTTTACAGGTATTGTCCTCTGTGAAAGAAAAATGCGACCCCAATTCAGAATGAGTTTCTATTTTTTCTCTGTGAATAGTTATTTTTATTCTTTGTACGGATGAAACAGCTTTCAACAGTGCGAGAACTTTCAATCATGAGTCCAAAGAGCCCACCTGTTTCAATGCGCTTCATTCCTGAACAAAATGACAAAGGAGTGTTGAAACGAGATATTAATGGATCTTCTGATCTTTTGTCCCAGCAACCATCAAGGTACTTCCCCCCATAATGTTACACAATCCTTTTCTCCTTTATTTTTATTGTTTTTTACATGATATCAGATGTTTGATCTTCCGGACAAATGGGGAGCTTTCTGTGCTTGACATGGACGATGGACATGAACATGCTCTCACAAATTCAATCGAACTCTTTTGGGTTACCTGTTCCCAATTTGAAGAGAAGGGTAGTCTTATCAAAGAGGTTTCATGGCTTGACTATGGTCATCGGGGTATGCAGGTTAGATTGATCTTATTATTCTGTACATAATTACTTCACTGTAGATGCCTTTTTTCAGGGATAATTAGTTTTTCAAATATCCCCTTTTACACTTTTATAAACAAAGCTGGTTGCAGGTGTGGTACCCGTCACATGGAGCAGATCCTTTTAAGCAAGAGGATTTTTTGCAGGTATAAGTTTCTATCATGAGATAATGAGATAATTGTGAATACCCGTTCTAAGTTTTGCCACCTTTATGTGGAACTTGCTGTAGTCATGGTATTTTCATATCTGTTCCTCTTTTTTTTTTATTTGTTGAAGACCTCATGATGATGATATTAACAGCTAGTTATACATGCTTGTCATGTGATACTGTAGTTGGATCCGGAGCTTGAGTTTGATCGTGAGGTGTATCCTCTTGGTCTTCTTCCAAACGTTGGCGTGGTTGTTGGTGTTTCTCAGAGAATGTCCTTCTCAACTGCGGAGTTTCCATGCTTTGAGCCTTCACCTCAAGCCCAAACAATACTGCATTGTTTATTACGGCATCTCCTTCAGGTAAATCACCTTGCATTTGTTGATTAGATATCTCACATTTCCATTTGTATTCTAAGATGCCATTTATCTAGTGAGAAAACAGTTGATATTACCATGGTTTCGCGCCACTATTCCCCAAGGCGAGCTGGGTATGCCTAGGAGATGCCTTTGAACGCGAGCAGTACTTTTGTAGGAGAGGGATCAAAGGGGTCTCTGGTGGGGTTGGAGGACATTACGTTTCTGTTGGAGGGGAGTGTTAGGGTATTAGGCTTTCAGAGCATTAGGTTTTCTCTCTTTTAAAAAATGTTGACGTGAACATATTAATTAGTATAAGCATCGTGCTGCTCCTTTGGAGCTTGGTTAGAACTTGCCATTCAGTAAATTAGGCAGAATGATGGAACATATTTATTCATCTGCAGTAAGTTATATAGTAAGGCTATTTTCTTTTGACCCAAAATCCTAGATTATTTAAGTCTAACATCTTAAAAAAAGTTTGTTACATCATGAAATTCTGTTATTTATGGTTCTGTGCTGCTCTGAGATCATTACCTCAATTTATGTTGACTTATTAGAGTATAAACATTTTTTGATGCCTCTAAATTTAACAATCCTGTGGTAATTGTTTAAACCAGAGGGACAAGATTGAAGAAGCTTTGCGCTTGGCAAATTTGTCAGCTGAAAAACCTCACTTCTCTCACTGTTTAGAGTGGCTTCTGTTTACAGTATTTGATGCAGATATATCAAGGTACTTTTTTTTCTAGCTCGCTATGTTCTGAAACAAAGGCGGTCTTCCATTGCTTTACAATATTCCATCTATGATTTAGTGGCTTTGCTATCTGTACTCTGGTAAGTTCTTTTTCCTGACATATGTTTTAATTACAGGCCAAGTACTTCAAAAAATCAGGCTTCAGAAAAAGTTGAATCTCCCAAGAAATCTCTTCTTGAGAAAACTTGTGACCTGCTACGGAATTTTCCTGAATACATGGATGTTGTAGTCAGTGTTGCTAGGAAAACTGATGGTCGACACTGGGCTGATCTTTTCTCTGCAGCTGGACGATCCACAGAGTAAGTGTACAACCTTTCTCTTTGAAATTTGCATATTCCTTTAATTCACGTCTTCAAAAGATAATGTTCTCTTAATTCTGCTGTTGTTCTGCTTGTAGTAATTACCATATACAGTATCAGCATGTTCCATCTTATAGTATATGTGGTGTGGCTGTAGTTTCCGTGTAGTCACATTACACCTGATGCACCTCTCATAGTCGGTTCGCATCCATGTTATCCTTGTGATTCATATGCTGTCTGTTCACTTGTCCAAAAAAGAGGTTATTAAATTATGGATCACCAGTGTAGTAAGAGTATCTGTTAATAGTCGCCTCTAAGAAATTTATAGGGTGTTTGGTTTGAGGAATCAAACCATTCTAGATGAGGTGGTGCATCATGAGTCCATTCCTCAATTTAGGGAAATGACCTCATTCCTAGTACTAATTATTAGCTTGTGAGGAATGAGATGATGATGGATCAACTCATCAACCTATTCTTTTTTCCACAATCCAAACAAAAAAGTGAGGAGCGGGAAGATGATGGACTAACTCATTCCTCAAATCAAACACCCTATAGAGAATTATCTGGTTCCTTGTGTTTGAGAGGATAGAGATGTTGTTTTGTTTTTGTTGACTGTCAGACTTCTTCAACTTCTTGATTCTTTATCTCTTATTGATTCATTGATTGCTATAAGCATATGTAGAATTTAAGATTTATCAGGACACATACATTTATTGATATAGTAGAGCGTGACAGTGTAAGGTGGTATCCTTAAACTGGGGTGAACTTGAAATTGATTGGACAATATCTTTACTAACCGACATTATTTAAATTTGACAAATATTTCAAATAAAAGACTTATGCTTTTCATGATAGGATGTTTGAGGAATGCTTCCAACAGAGGTGGTACAGGACTGCTGCTTGCTACATACTGGTATGTAACTCTGCGAGGTGTTATGGTAAACCTTTTTAGAATGTTTTGATGGCTATCCAGTGCATATAATAATGTTGTATTTTTGATACTGCACTTTCAACATCTTGTTATATTGCTTGCATTAATTGGTCCAATCCTATATGAAGTTTTGTTTTCATTGCTTGTTATAGTTTATGCATGAAGAAAACATTATTGTTAGTCTTTTATTATGAATTTATGGTCATTTTTAATTTTTTATCATGAATTTCTGTTATAAGCAGCATTGGCAATGTTTTGCAACTATAGGTCATTGCTAAGCTGGAGGGCCCTGCAGTCAGCCAGTATTGTGCACTTCGTTTGCTACAAGTAATTCTCCTACCTCCACCATGTGGTGGTTTACTGGTTTTAGCCTGGACACAGATGTTCCATCTCTCAGTCTCACTTCCATATGATTGTTGCTTTCCAGGCTACACTTGATGAGTCTTTGTATGAGCTTGCTGGGGAGTTGGTATGCTTCTTATGCTATGTTGTTTTTTACCCTATATATAATAGTATACTTTAGATGAATAAGGGACTAAGGGAGTACCTTCATACTTAGGTTCGCTTCTTGCTAAGATCTGGAAGAGATTTTGAGAATGCCACTTCAGACTCCGAGAAGCTCTCTCCAAGATTTCTAGGCTATTTTCTTTTTCGTTCACCATATAAGCGGCAATCTTCTGATTTGAAAAGGTACACCCTGTTCTTTACACTTAAAAATGCTTCTGTTGGAAAATCTCTCATATGTTATTTCTTTTGTTCAACAGTAACTCAATGAAAGAACTTAGTCCACATATTGCCTCTGTTATGAACATTCTAGAGCGCCATGCTAGCTATTTGATGTCTGGCAAGGAGCTTTCTAAACTCGTCGCTTTTGTCAAGGGGACTCAGTTTGATCTTGTGGTGAGACTCATTACTCATCACCTTAACAAACCTTATTGTCCAAAGCTGTTTGTAATCGATCTATGTTGTAACATCATGCAGGAATATCTACAACGAGAAAGGCAAGGGTCTGCTCGTCTGGAGAATTTTGCTTCTGCGCTTGAACTGATTGGACAAAAGGTTCTGGTCAATTAATCACAAAGTTTATATGATTTATTGTGCTTAGCATTGTAAATTTGTTGTATTTTGGTTGTTTCTCATGCCCCTTTGGTCCATCCATATGAATAAAGTAATTTTGGTTTTCATCTGCTTCTTGAAACTTATTTATCATGTACATGTTGGTATTCTGATGACAGCTCCAAATGGATACACTGCAAAGCCGACTTGATGCAGAGTTCCTTCTAGCTCATATGTGTTCAGTCAAGTTTAAGGAATGGATCGTGGTGCTAGCTACTTTATTGCGGCGTGCAGAGGTAAAACTTGTAGAATTCTATTGTTTTAGTTTTACATGGTTTAAAACCTTTGTACACAATATGCATGTTAACTTTTCTTAATAATTCATTGATAAACTTGCTGCTGTCTTTTTCTATCTGGACTATCCTCTCCCACAATACACACTGAAAAAAAAAACTGATGTCAGAGTTCACTTTTCCACCCCTTTTACTACATGTGGCACTAGTAGATAAGTAGATGGTGGATGAATGAAGAGTAGATGGTGGATAAATGGGGAGGAGCGGTGGAGGGGATGAATTTTGAGGTGGAATGGTGAGGTATCAGGGCCTCAGGGGTTCGTGCACCCTGCAGGATGGGAGATAGGGATGACAAGGTGGAGGTTGGTTGTGGCAGAACTGCAGAGGCAGGCATCGTTGTGGCATGTGGTGTTGCCAATCGTTTGAACTTGATCCGATCACGTGTTATCTGCGCAAAATCTTCAGTGATGGCAGTGTTGCTATATCTTCGAGTTCCTGCTTCTTTGAAGACATTGATTTGAGTGGAACTTCCCATAGAAATACTCCTCATCCAAGCACTTCCTGCAGAGCTCATCTAATTCAACTAGAACTTGCATGACATGATTAGGATATCGTCACATCGAGACAGACTATCTACATGTGACTTAAAAAGGAACTCATAGCAGGATACTGACATGTGAAAGAATCCGCTACAGACTTCTTATATGGCAAATATCAATTTCTGCAAATAGCATCATAGCTTCCTATAATTTTACCAAGATGGAAAATATAGATAGCCCCATTCCCTATTTCAAGTAGGTAGTAGGTATATATGATCCTGACATTGAAGCTAGTTAATCCCAGTTGATGTACTACTTGACATTGTCCTTGGCATTGGATAAATATGGATGCTATTCTGACCTATAAGAGTATCATTTAAGAAAAAAGATTTTGAAGGCTATTTAGAGGGGTTTCTTTTGATGTGAATTATTTGGTTGAGCAAAAAACTCATCCTTGCTGCTGTGCTATATTTTTGCTTCCTTAGGTTTTGGTGGATCTTTTTCGGCATGATTTGCGATTGTGGAAAGCATATAGTATTACTCTACAGGTTAGTGGCGAACATTTTTTTGTTTAATTTATGAACTTTTTAGGTGTCTCTAACATGATTACAATCATCCTTGCTGCAGTCACATGATGTATTCAGAGAATATCTTGACCTTCTTAATATCTTGGAGGAGCAGCTTTCGTCTGTCTCTGATCTTACATTGCAAAATGGACCATTGTCATGAATGCTGGATGGCGACACTGATTGAAAAACCAGCTGAATGCGGCATTTTGGCCTTGAGTTAATTAACACACAGTTACGTGAGAACAGCGGTGGGACCGAGAATCTGATGTAAATAGATTATTCAGGGGTTTTTCCCTTTGAGCAACACCCCAGAGGCGCTATGGCAGTTTTTTGTGCAGTGATCAGCTAAGCACCTATTGTTGTATCATTAGTTTGTTGCAGCGGAGTTGAGTGTGCATTCTTCGCCTTACTGTAAGTATGTGCTGCACTCTTAATTGTAAAGCATATAACAATTTTGAGCAGCAAATTGTTTTCTCTGTTCCATAGAATCGTGTTTAAAGCTAGAAGCCTAGAACATGTAGATAGATCTCACCTGATATTTTTAGACTCCAAGATACTATTACAACTGACCCTATGAGGTTCTTTTAATTGCATTTTTTGACATGCCGTACTGATGTTTTTTACTTTGAGCAATTAATGGAAATACCCTAACCTGCAGGAGGAATTTATACAGTGGATGGGGTTGCCTTCCCCTGCCCTTTGGCAGGTCAGTAAAGTGTACCCTGGAGGAAAGTTAATATTTGAATTGTTTTCTGCAGTTATAGGAATTGTATTTTACTTCTACAGTAGGCAACCATGTATAATCTTTTTTGACAGCATCCTAGCCGTTCATCCACAAAGCATGCACATGCACCAGAGTGTATCGACCTTGAAAGGTTTGGTACAAAGTCTGAAAAAGTATACATTGTTTTCTATCACTATCATATTTACTGCTGTCGCAATGTGTAGTAGGCTGTTCACTGATGTGAGTCATGGCCAGATGCACCCTTCGCTGTATGAATGAATAGTCGCCAACATGGGCAGCACGTAGTGATGTGGCCATGTAGGTCCCCGCTGATGCCTGAAGGAGTTAATTAGGAGGCAAGCAAGTAGTTTGGTGGTTTCCTTTTCCCTGTCATGGTAACCATGCCGCCAGGACTCCGAATCATCGCCGCGTCGGTTGCGCAATTTGCTCGCGCGCGGACTTGCAGTTGGAGCTCGCCACTTGCCCACTTTTGCTGTCGTGGACTCGTGAAGTCGTGATGGCAGAATCCAGTGCATGGTGCGGGTGAGGCGGTGCCGTTTTCTGTTCTTTTCCTGGTATCTCCAGAAACCGGAGAATTCCCTTGGGATCGGCAATACGATGGCGAGAGGCGGCAGCAGCGGTGAAACGGCGGCGGCGTGGTATCATTTACTGGTAGGTGCGTGTTAGACGGGGAAGGTAAGGGACGGGAAGGGACGATCTGTAAAGCCTGAGGCGGCGGTACCGGCAGGGCAAGCAGCAGCGAAGACGCAGCTAGCCGTTCTCGTGCATCTTTCACAGTGAAGAGTCAATTAGCAGCAGCGAAGACGCAGCTAGCCGTTCTCGTGCATCTTTCACAGTGAAGAGTCAATTGGAAGGAATCGTGACGTGCGAGTCCATCCAGCCGTCCATTGGAGCATCTTTCGCAGCAGCCACCGGAAGTCGAAGCCGTCGCTGTCGTCCTCCTGGCCGGCTGGACCTGGAGTGACTGACTCTGACTGAGGGAGCGCGCTCCATCTATCTCCACGGAGCGGCGGAGGCGGAGCCCGCCAAAGTTGGACGAGCCCGAGCGAGTGGCGCCTGTCGCGAGCCGCAGACCTGGCTGAGGAGTGAGGTCCCCGCGGCCGCCACCGGCCCTGCCCAGGGGGCGGCGGCCACCAAGGGAGACGTGTGACAGTTGATGGCAACAGCCCCATCGCTGGCCGCCCAATCTGCGACTGCGACGCGCCCCGCGCGGGCTATTCTCGGACAGCGAGGCCCCGACGCGACCGCCCGGCACCAGCACAGGCACAGCAACAGCAAGGAAGCCAGAACTGGAACGAGCCGAACGCCCGGAGTCCGCGGGCCGCATGTGGCCATGTGGTGGTGGTGCGGTGCGGTGCCCGGCCATCGTTCGTCCCGCGCTTCCCTGTTGTTGTGTGAATTAGTAGTCCACGACACCCCGCACGATTTCCGTGACTGGCCTCGTGCGCGTGCGGCGCCAACGGCGCCTGCCTTCCCCGCCTAGCATCAGCTTGCGGCTCCGCGAAGGCAACCGGGGGCCACACGCGGATGCTGCCGCGCACGGCGCCGCGCGGGGCGAGCCACACCACACGCACGCACGGCCACGGTTGGCTCCGTTCGGTTGGCGCCCGGACGCGGAAGGGGTATGGCGGGACGCGCCCGCGGACCGGCCGTTGGCGAGGAGTGATTGGAGATGCAATCCCCCGGTGCCGGCGTTTTGTTTTTGTTTTTGTCGCGTGCTGCGCCCCTGTTCTGTTTGAGAGCCTCGGCGAGAAAGCAACCGCCGGCGGCAACGGCTGCGTGGCGTCGGATTTTTTCCCCCTTCTTTCCTTGATGAGGGCATGAGGCCAGGAGGGGCGGGGGCGGCTGACGCTGATACAGGCATGCATATAGCAATCCTTGATGTACGTGCCATAAATCCTTGTACCGTGTGACGAAGACATGTGAACATACACGGAATGTTTTGTTTTTCCTTCTTGTTTTGCGAGAAAAACATACGCGGAATGATTGGGGTGCAGGGAGTACGTGTCGACGGTCGGTCGGCGGGGTCGTGTCGACGGTAGGCGTACAAGGTGGAGTGTGCTACCTACCTAGCTGCCTTTGCTTGCAGCAAGTTTAGGACTCTTCACGTTTTACGGCAGCACATTAGACCAAGGAAACACAGGAAAAAACTACCAAGTAATGGGTTTCTAGAACAGTATATATACGTGTTCTGTTGTATTATGATAAATCCGGGCAAAGATTATCCCCACTAGTCCCTACTGACGATAATGTGTACAGTGTATTTTTAGGGGAGTGTGACGGAGCATCCTGATCTTCTAGTGCGTCAATGTGTCGTTCCCTCAAAAAAAAAAAAAAAAAAGTGCGTCAATGTGTCATGTACGTACATGACAGAGCACCCTGAGCCGTGATATATAAACATGCTGCCGCTAACTGCCAATTAACAAAATAGCTCATCTTATCTGGCCTGCAAAAGGAGAACGTCACTGCCTCACTGGGCGACTCATGCAGATACATGCAACCCCCACTAAGTCCACTAGATTAGACCGCTTGTTAACTTCATTCCCTGTCGTTCCGTCGTTAAGGGATAGAGTTTTTTTCAATGACATATGACCCTGACGGCACGGATTGTATGACAAAATGGCAATAGAAGCCTGGAATTATTTTTAATTTCCTATATATCCCTTTTCGGCACAAACCTAGCTAAGTGGAAGCGCTAGCCAGTGAGCTAGTAGCCTGCTCACGTCCTCTCTTTATTTTGTTGTTGCGAGAATAGCCTGCTCACGTCTCCTAACGCCGATCCTCGATCAGGAATATATTCCTATGTTTGGTTTTCCAGAATTCTGGTACATATATATGGTTTTGATTCTTCTCCTTTAGAGCGCGCATAGCACTGACGTTTGTCTGCTCTTTTGCATTATTGCAAGTACCTATTGGTGTCATTGGTGTCACCTTTGGCCTTTCTCCAATTTTTCGTGCAGAATATGTGGAGCATATCTGTGATAACGTTGAGCTAGCGCTGACCTACGACAATGACTTGTCAAAGCTTTTTAGAAGTACTCTCCGGTCCTAGTTAAATATATGTTCGGTTGGATTAGAGCACAAGAGGGTGAAACTGCGGTATGTGTTGTCCATTAATCTTCTCTGTAGTCAATATAGGTGGAAAGTGTGTTACATTAAAAATCAATCAAGAAGTTGTATGTTGAACTAATATCATATAAACTTGTTGTTGATGCATTTGGTAGAACTTATATTTTAGGTATCGAATCAAGTAATCTGTTTTAAACTAAAACTCAAATTTTGACTTTTCTAAAGTACATAGTTTTGTTAAGCATATGCACATTATATCTAAATGACTTAGTATTGCACGATTCCTCCAATCCAGGGCCAGACTCTCAAAAAATAGTTCCTCTTTCGTACACTAGAAAGGGCTCCGGCTCCCTTTTATTTATTGATATTATAAGTAGTATACCCGGTCTCATTTCCGAGTCACATATATTTTTTTTTTAAAAAAATAGCAGGATAACGTACGAGGATTAGATAGATGATGTGATCAAGTCATGTGACAAACGGCAATATATAATCCGTCAAACACCCCAAACTCAATAGCAATGACTTGTCGTGGTACGTTACTACTGGTTCCATATATACTCCCTCCGTTTCAAATAAGTGTCGTTCTCGCTTCTCAAAAAATAACTTTGATTAATTATATATTAAAAGAATCAGTATCATCGAAAATACCTTTATGTCTAATTTTTTTAATAAATTTATTTAAAAATATAAATATTGTACGTATGTTCTACGAATCGAGTCAAACTTGTAATATAAAAACTCAAAATGAACACTTATTTTAGGACGGATGGAGTATAACACTATCACATATGGTTTTGATTCTTTACTAAGAGCATATTATATATTGCTGACGTTTGTACGCCCTCTTTAGCATCGCTGGGCATATTTGGTATCATCTTTGCCTTTTTTTCGGTGAGTAGTCATGGGGGTATATTTCAAGCACATCCATCTTGGTATCCTTGACTTGAGTGCACCATCCTATAGCGACTTATGCCACCTCTGTTAGGTAATATATATCTTTAATCAAAATCATAGTATCAATAGCAGTCCATGAAACATGACAAGGAATCTTCCAGTCTGTTTGACATGTCACAATTTTTTTTTTGGCTGAGATAGCTCTCAATTTTGAGAGAACAATCATTTGACGATTATTAAGATTTCCTTTAATATTAATATTTTTAATTAATGTCAACTTACCTCTGATTACAGTTTTATATCACATAGTCCCCCCGATCTAAAATATAAGGGAACCACAATTCAAAATTTGTACCAAAATACAAAATATTTTGGGTCACCCAAAACAACCAACGGCCAATAATTTAAGAAAAATAACAATTGAACTACTCTCTCCATCTAATTAGTGAGAGGCAAGAAGGTCTTTTGTCAGACTTCTTATTTTATCTAAAAACCGTTTGGGTACTTTGTATTTTAAGATAGAAAGAGTACATAACAAATAGAATATGAATAATTATTGTTGAAAATTTTTCGTCCTACTGAAACCAAGCATCTCCATGAATTAATCTTAAGCTAACAGAGTGACAAGCGACGGATGGCGTATCTATATCTATCTATCTATGTATATCTCTCTTATAGTCTTAAACCAACTAGAATTTAATTAATCTATTTATTTATGCAAGCCATCGACACCGGTAGCCCACTAACGAATGCATTATACTTCCTCAGTTTTCTAGATATAATTTTCTTTTTATTACATATCTACAATATATATCTAAGGTGCTAATTGGTTCGAAGAAGGGCAACAACAACATAAAGAAAATCATTCCCAGGGATAGGGAATGAAATCAATTTTATTTTTTTTCCATTTTTGTTTCGTTCCCCATGGCGGGTAATCAGCAAGCAGCTTTTTTTTTTCTTGCCGTGTCTTGAGCGCGAGTGGTTTCCGGATGTGATCAGGTGTAATCCACATCCTGAAGATCCGTAACCGTTTCCGCAGCAAATGATCACACAATGGTACAAAACGATGACAATGAGATCCGTTCACGATGTAATCGGATCACGCCGCACAACAAGCTAACCAAACAACACGCAAAGTGCATAGAACAAAATTATGTATCAAGAAATGCAAAAACATTATACAATAATTTAGAACATAGCAAGCAACACCACTATCTATGTCAATACTCCACGTCATCTACTCTAACATGTGGATCCACAATCAATCTAGACGCTAGATAGGCGCTGTGAGTCATATGGCTAACGACTACAGAGAGTATAAGCACAGTGAGACACTTGACTCAGTAGCGACGACGCATCGGCATGGGCATCGCCGTACGTGACTGGGTTCCATTCCACACGCGCGTGGTGTGCCGCCGTAGTACCCAGCCGCCCAGGCAATCGACCAGCCCGCGCCGAACCCCAACCGGTGTCGCGAGATAAATCGGGAGCAGGAAGCCGCGTGTCCTCCCGGCCACTGCCACCCTCCCCCACCCGACCGGGAGAGCCCGCACGCCCACGCCCGCACCGCCTCCCGCCGCGCCCCCAACCAAACCGGCGCCGACGAGCCCCAGCGCCCAATGGCGGCGGCCTTCCTCGCCCTGACATGATCCCTGGCCCCTCGACGAGGGGAATATCCGCGCGCGCAACCCCGCACCACCACACCCCAGCCCACACCGCCAATCCTCGCCTTCCCCACCGCAAATCCTCCTCGAGCCCATCTCTCCTCTCGCCTCCTCCACCGCCCCGCGCGCCGGCTGCCCGGCGGCGCAATTGGCTGCTTGTGCTCGCGTGGCCCCGGATCGCCGCCAGGTGCTCTATCTCTCTCTCTCTCTCTCTCGCGTGGATTATCCTCTGATGAATTGTTTCCTGCTCATCAGTAGTTTCGTTTCGTTTTGTGCTTCTTCCGCGTCTGTTCGTTGGTTCGTTTTGGCCCTTCCCCTGACCCCGGTGGAATTCAGGAGGGCTTGCTTCTGGTACCGGGTGGCGGTTCGAGATTTCGCGGGAGGGCGTGGGCGGGTGGGTCGAGATTCGTGGGGCTCGTGGCATGCGGTTGCGCAGCTCCGCTTCAGGTGCTTGCTCCAGCGTGCGAGATTGCTGGAGCTCATTCCATGAATCTTTTTTTTTTAGTCTGATTGATCGCAGGCCTTTGGTTTCAGCACGCGTGCGTTAACAGCCTTGCTTGGCCCTTGTCATGGAAAGTTGTTCAGCATGCATCAACTTGGTTGCCAACGTATCTGAATTCTTAGGAATTTAGGTCATTATTAGCGATCAGCGAAGGCTCACCCCGTGTGGGATCAAAGCTGTGGGCTTTCCCTTCTCGACAGCAGATGGCTTCTGCATTTTTTTTGAACTCTTTATTTTTCGTGGTCCTTGTTTTTTAAGGAAAATCGTTGGAGAACTGGTAGGATTTTTCTGTGGTGCTATTGGATGGATTTGCAAATTAAAGTATATTCCTATATATGTGGTGTGGTAACAACTGTGTGATTTGGTAACGGAGCTTCGGGTAGATCAGTTACCTGTGTGATGGAGATGCTCACTTCACTTTTTTCCTGCCTTCCTTTAATGCATTAATAATAACTGTTGTTTTGCCCCCTTTCAACAGGAAGTGGCTAATTGGTGGTGTGCATAGGACCTGCTGGATTTCAGTCGTCTGATATACTTCAGGACTCAGTGCTGATCAAGTGAACCTATTCACTTCAACTTGGTTTCAGTCTCACGAAATTATGGCACCCTCTGCCGCAGCCCCGGGCGACTCTGAGGCTGAGGGGGTACCACGCATGGCCAAGTTCCTCTGCAGCTTTGGAGGCAGTATCCTTCCCCGACCACTCGATGGTTGTCTTCGATATGTTGGCGGCGAGACAAGGATTGTCATGTTGCCACGTGACATATCATATGCCGACCTGGCTGCACGGATGAGAGAGCTCTACAAGGAGGCTGATATCATCAAGTACCAGCAGCCTGATGAGGATCTGGATGCGCTGGTCTCGGTTGTGAACGACGACGACGTGGTGAACATGATGGAGGAGTATGACAAGGTCATTGCCACAGGGGAGGTGTTCACTCGGCTCAGGATCTTCTTATTTTCTCAGCATTTGGATGATGATGCTGCATCAGTGGCTGTGCATTACAATGTAGATGAGCGGGAAACAGAGAGAAGGTATGTAGATGCGCTCAACAGCCTTGGTGATGTTAGGTCTCCTTCCTCCCCTGTATCTGTGGAGCAGCTTTTTGGCATCGGAGGCAATGATTCAGGAATTCCAGATTTTGCTGGCTTGAGACATTTGAATGTTCCTCGTCCATCACATACTCAGAGGTATGGAGAGATGGATTCCCCTTGGAGCCCTGCATATGTCTCACCAGGCCAGTATGGAGTGCATGACCCAAGGGATTTTCCAATTTCACCATCATCTTCAAGGTTCCAAGTAGGAGCGGAGGATTTTGATGAGAGGATTCCTGACGACTTTGTAAGGCAGTCACCAAAATATCGGCATTATGAGGCCCAGTCACCATCACATATGGATAATTTAGTCTGGCTTCCACCTGGTGCTGTAGTTCAGCAAAATGCAGGCTTTCCTGGTAATTTGAGCCGGTCCAACAATTTCTTGGATGGGAACAGTGGATGTGATCACTGCCGTTCACCATTCCAGAAGGGGCAAGGTTCAGTGAGTGATCCTATCTATATGAATCCTCGTTGGACTCGTCCAGTCCAGCAACATTTTGACCAAGCAAGCATGATTAGTGATTATCCAAGTCACCATGCTAGTTCTTGTTCAGATTACTGCCGCCCTGGTGAGCACTATGTGGGAGGTCAAGATGTTAGATTGGAAAATGGTGTTTATGTTAAAGAGCAAAACGGTGGCCATCCTCCCATGTTTTATAATGAGTCACATCCTCACGATAGAGTCTGGCATGCACATACCAACCAGGGTCATCAGCGGTATGAGGATCCAAGGCTGCATCATCCTGCTAATGGTAGAGTGATCGAGCCATACATGGTTGATGCCAACTCTGTAAATTCAGCATTTGCACCAAACAAAGTATACGAACTGCATTCAGCATCTCTTGGTCGTTCGAGTCATGAAAGTCCTCACCATTTTCATGGTAACAGTGATCTCATAAATGACACATATCACAACCAACAAGTTGCAGGCAGTGGGTCGTATGTGCAGCCAGCAGGGTTTGAAGAATCCCCTGGGCAGCATTACAACCACTCTTCGGCCTATGGTGCAGATTCATTTTACCAAATGCAGCAGAATTTGCCACCCATTGAGTCTCTGAGGAGGAGAGCGAACAGCCCTGTACACACTGCCTCACCATATGATTCCCCACACCTGCCAATGCCAAATGGGAGCATTAACACAAACTTTGTTAGAAATACAGGTGATGTCAGTCCCAGGATACCAGGTCTACCTGGATATGATCGAATGCCAAACCCATGGACTCCCAGTGGCAACATACCATATAGAGTTGTTGGGCATGATGTTCCTACTGCCATGGAAAACACTAGTGCCTTTGGTCCTAGATCTAATCCAACTGCTGTTCAGTATGTTCAGCCTTTTATTTCTCCTGAATCAATCCAGCATCAATCTGGAGCTCCACTGAGGGAGGTTCAGCCTGAAAGAGCATACCCTGAACCCATGCCGTCTGATAGCAAAACAGCTGTTTCTGCATTGCCCCTCACTGATCAGTTATCCAGGTTTGATGCAAACACAGTGAAGAAACTTGAAGGTCCAGATGATGTTAACTCTACTCGAAATGTGAATGAAACAACTCCTTTGCATGCTGTGAATGAACCAAGTACCTTACCCCACCATGCTGGAGCTGTTCATGAAGTCGATCCTAAGCAGGAGAAGTCAACCGGACATGAAAGCAGGCAAAAGCAACATGAAGCTGGGGCTACAGCACTGCAGGAATGTGGGGATATTTCAGAGGATAGGTTGAATTTCCTTCCTGAATTAATTGCCTCTGTTAAAAAGGCAGCACTGGAAGATGCTGCTGAGACACAAATGGCCCAATCAGATGCTAATGCTGCGGTTTCACCTGTTCTTGATGATGACGATAATGGAAAGAAGTTGGATGAGGCAACTGCTGGTGTAAGTAATGCTTCAAGGTTGAGCATTTTAATTACTAAACTACGGATGGTCTCCACTCAAATTGTTTTGTTTTGCAGAATACAGATGTAAATCAGGACCCTGATTTGCAAGGAAGCCTTGATCGGCAGAAGAGCTCCAAGATTGAGTCCACAACTGCTGAAGCTGAAGCTTTGTCAAAAGGACTACAGGTATTTTTGGTGATCTCATTTTGTGTTGTACTGTTTGATTCTACCTTATTCTCCATTTATAATCTGTATGGATCATGCAGACTATACAAAATGATGATTTGGAGGAAATTAGAGAGCTGGGTTCAGGTACTTATGGGGCAGTCTATCATGGTAAATGGAGGGGATGTGATGTTGCTATTAAAAGAATAAAAGCAAGTTGCTTTGCTGGAAGACCATCTGAGAGAGCGCGTTTGGTATGTTTAATTTGCTTTGTGGATAGGTCCCTTAAATTTAGATTTTGTGCTTTCAAATGTTTCCACTGATCTTACATTACTGGTTCATCAAAGTCCTTGACAGTATTCTGAACAATATTTTGAGTTATTCAAGTGGGCTGAGGAGAAAGTAAATTTTAACTTATGCTTCTGTGCAAAATGATTCTAGTTCAGCTTTATCTATATATATATTTTTTTTGCAGATTGCGGATTTCTGGAAAGAAGCTCTGATCCTAAGCTCGCTTCATCATCCAAATGTGGTTTCATTTTATGGTGTAGTTCGTGATGGTCCGGATGGAAGCTTAGCAACTGTTACTGAGTTTATGGTCAATGGGTCTCTTAAACAGTTCCTGAGGAAAAAAGACAGGTACTACATTTCTTAATTCGAGAAATTAGAATATATTTGCTATTTTATTTCTCCTTTATCAAACCCTAAAATAAAGCACTTGTGCAGAACAATTGATCGCCGCAAGAGAGTAATATTATCCATGGATGCTGCATTTGGCATGGAGTATTTGCACGGGAAGAATATAGTCCACTTTGACCTGAAGTGTGAGAATCTACTGGTGAACATGAGGGATCCGCAGCGACCAATCTGCAAGGTTTGATCCCTTCCTCAGATTTCCCTTTACTGCTTTATCTTTCTGGGGAATTCTTGTGGCAATGGTGGATATCTTCTACTGACTTTTCCCAACTCAAATACTTTCTGACTTTCTGACCAGATCGGTGATCTCGGACTATCAAAGGTTAAACAGCATACTTTGGTATCTGGTGGTGTTAGAGGAACCTTACCATGGATGGCACCAGAGCTTCTGAGTGGGAAAAGTAATATGGTGTCAGAGAAGGTAAGGCTGCTTTGTCTTGTAAGTACATTTATATTAAACAATGCCCCACTTTTTGTATTCTGACAAAAACTATTTTTATGTGTCTTGTAGATCGACGTCTATTCATTTGGAATCGTCATGTGGGAGCTGCTTACTGGGGAAGAGCCATACTCTGATATGCGTGCTGCTGAAATTATTGGTAATGTCAAGTTCCCTGTAGTAATGTAGAATGCTGTGCCTTGATCTGTTATGACGCCTTCCACCATGTTTCGACATTATGTTTTGGTATATCTTAGTTATAATAATTTGTGGACTTCAGAACTGTGAACAGATGTTCAGTGAAAGTTATCTTCTAGAATTTACTTGCGTTTGGATTTGGATGCAGCCTTGAAAGGATAAATAAGGCCGAGCTAATAGAAAAGAAGGTGGTATGTATAGTGGACATATAAATGGGTTACAAGTCCCCAGATATCTTGAGTAATGAAGGTGGGACATATAAATAAAGAGTGGACTTCAATACAAAGCTAGATTATGTAGTTGGCATGCTGTACTGTGAATCGGGTTGCACTTGCAGAATTTGTTTTCCTTTTTAGATTTTTCTGAGCACAATTTTTCTCCCTTTGCGTATTAACGTTGTACAATCCAATGACAAGTTGGTAGCTGTGGATTTGCCCTACATTGTGCTGCGTCATGTTCAGTACTGATATAATACAGATAGGGGATTTATGTTGAGTTTTTGAATCTTAGACTTATTGTTATTATGTCATAGAAGTGATTTCATTGCAATGCATTTTTCTAGGGGGCATTGTAAACGATTCCTTACGTCCTCAAATCCCTACGTGGTGTGATCCTGAGTGGAAGGGGTTGATGGAAAGCTGTTGGTCCAGTGATCCAGCTGAGAGACCGTCCTTCACTGATATATCTCAAAGGTTGAGGAAAATGGCCGCTGCAATGAATGTGAAGTAAAGGTTCGGAAGGCAAAGGGGTCATGTAAGTGTTCCCACATCCAGTATAGTGATTACAAGAGGAAGTCTGAGTTCAAACTGGATTATTTTGAGTAAATATGTTTCGAATGTCTTGCCAGCATCTCAGTTTACCCTACTCCAAGTGATTATTTATCAAGTGCTTACTTCATGGAAGAAAATTTATGTCATGGAGATCCCAAAGCATGTTTAATGTGAGTCAACTATTGGGTTTGTTTATTCCTTGTATGACCCGCTAGTAAAAACTGACGTTTCTGTTACCTGTTTCAGGATATTTTTTTAAATCTTGGAGTAAACCGGCTATCATTTGCCTTCCGTCGAAAACAATTATGCTATCTAGCATTGCCTTGATGGGAACTGTTGGACTGTAATGTAAATAAGTTTTGACCTGCTCCATCTTGCTGGCACGTATTAGATGTGCAAAGTAATAGGCACAATCAAAGCTGGACACAGTTATCCTTTTTCCCATACAAATTGTGTCCTAGGAGAGATGGATCGAAAACAACTAGAGCTATCCTTGTTCAGATTGTACATAGTCTAAAAATAAGAGTATACTGTCCCCTGTATATATCATCACTTCCAATCTGAATGCCCATATATTTTCATCATCCTTGTTTCACGTCTCCGCGTCTGGCTACAGTATGTTTGCCTGTTTTGTCGAAAAAATTATCGTGTGGTTGTGCTCAACCCCCATTTATTTGGAGGCAAAGTAGAATACTTTTCCTGTTCAGTCCTAATCGATCAGGTAAAGCTACTGTATATCCAAGGAGGCCATGGAGCCACGGTATCACTTGCATGCCATTGTTGTGCTCCATTCTTGGCCATGCTGTATGCAATTTGACTGGTAATTTTAAAGAGCTGTGGTAGCATATATAATTTTACGGACATAATGGAGAATGATGTTTACGGACATAATCGAGTTGAACATTCTGACTTTCTGAGAGACTCATTTGTTGGTGTCACTTACCAGCCAGTTTTGTTCTCTTTTATGTAGGGATATCTGATTTCAGTTTGATTAACAAGGATAATTTCGCCACCCTATATATAATTGTGATTTGGCTGGGCCAAAGTTACAATGTAGCCTAGCTATTACTAGTAGGTAATCTGTTTTGATCTGCATTATTGTTCAGAGCTGCTAGCACTTGTCCTCCCAATCAGACTCAGCTTAATTTGACCTTGCAGGGACTCTAGTTGTCGTTAACATCTATTTGGATTTTGGAACCTGCTGTTCCTTACTATCTTTACCAACACTATATTATACACCAGTATCTGAGCTATGATAGGCCATGCATGGTTCTTATGGGGGAACTTTAGGGTAGACGTGCCTTTCTCCTGTCCGATCATCATTCACTGATTAGTCTAGCTAGCCTGTCTAATTAACAAAGAACAGAAGAATCCCAACTTGCCCACCAAACCGCACAATTAGCTGCTACGACTAACACTTAAACTATCTCAGCACCAAATTGCACTTAAAAGTCAAACAAGTTTAACAAATGACACGGGCCGCCATTCGCCTTCCTCCTTCGTTCTCTTCCCCGTGTTGCCTTGCGCTGATGCTGAATGGATGAACAGGCGACTGATGAACTGAATGCTTTGTTCCTTGTTGATATGCCATGGTTTGTGCGCGTAGGTGACAAGTCAAAAGCTTACCCCAGGACAGGGAAGAGGACTTTGTGTGTAGAAATTGCATTGTATGGCGAATAATCATTGGAGGACGGGTGGACAGTAGTCACAGTAGGTGCGGCATGGTTTGGCCTCTTCTTCAGAGCACAGGGACACACCAGCTAGGCTAGTTAGGTTTGTTCAGGAGTTTGTATATACCACAAGAACAAATTAATGGATTGTTGATTGGCCATTTGATTGACTGAAATTTAGTGATTTATTGGTATGTAATCTGTTTGTGCTCACTTGATGATCATTGCAGGCGGTGATGTTTCGTTCCCATGCCTGCATTTTTGCCAGGTATAAAGCAGATGGATCTCACGCTTCTTGCAGAATGAATTAAAATGTGATGAAGGGTGATGGATCAGCTTAGCAGGTATGGGGAGCTGTCCGGATACTGGATATGAAACTTGATAGAAATGACAGCTGCAGAGGTGGGCAGACATGGCTGCTTGCCATCGCAACACGGTTCTCTGATCTCGTGTCATTACTTCGTGAGTCACAATTAAATAGAGGACCGGACTAATTATAGGAGTATTATACATGACAAGGCTGTATCTTGTAGAGTAGCTTGCTAGTCTCCATGGCTCGTTGCACTCTTTTTGGTGGAGACGCCGACGCAGATTTGATAAAGAATGAGAGGAGAAATGTGGATGGGACCTTCATCTGTTTTTAGTGGAATGTTTGGAAGGAGAGAAATAGGAGACAATTCCAGCAGAAGGCTCTTAATCCAACACAAGTGGCCATATTATGCAAAGATGATATTACGCAGTAGAGGTCTGCCATGGCGCCAAGGACAATCGCTGCTGAAACTTAAGGCCACCTTAGTGCCGTTTTTCTTCAGTTTCAGTCTCTGTTTCTTGTCTGTTGCCGGCCGGCTGGTGTCCTGTTTCAGTAGTCTTTCTGTTTCTCATTATGCTGTTTGTCATTAGTTGTTCTCCAGGTGGTAGTAGTAGCTTTTAGTAGGCGAGCATCAGTTTGTAAATACCTGTAAATCTCTTTTTTTTTCTTTTCTTTTCTATCGCTTAATAAAATCCACGGCAAAGCTTTTGCATCCTTTCTAGTCTCCAGGCAAAAGATTCATGCATCTTGGTCACTCCCCGTGTCGATGTGTATTCGCGCACCATCAGTTTAAACAGATTGAGAAACATGCTGATTAATTCTACCACTGTTTCTGCTCCAATATTTCTGGTACCCCAGTCGGCAGTAACTCAAAATTCAGAACAGGGATTTGAGAATGCTGATTACTGCAGATTTCTTCCCTTCTCCTTGTCTGCATCTCCTGGTTCAGACTTTTTCTATATATAAAAATATATATGTAAGTACTATAAAGGCTCCTGGTTCAGGGAGGCTTGATGAGATTCAATTCAGAAAACCCGGAATTGAATAGTGAGGCATAGGTTGGAATTGGATCCGTTCCCTTGGTCGCTTCTGAAAAGACAGAAATTCGACACGGTGGCGAGCTAGCTAGAGAGCCCTTGCCAGGCTTTTCTTTCCCCTCTCTGTGTCGATCTGTGCTAGGCTGCTAGCTAGCTATGGTGATGCGTGCAACAACCAGAGCCCAGAGGAATCTCCAACCCCAATGCAACGCATTGCAATGCATTGCAATGCAAGTGAGATTTCTGATTTCTCCGTCCGGCCAGCACGGTTCCGTCCGTCGCGACACATGGGTGGCAGGCAGCGCGCGGCAGCCACCTCGCCATGCGTCTGCTGATCGATCTGATCTCTCGGCCGTCCTTTGCCATTCGCGTCACTGTGCAAAAGGCAATTCAGGCTCTTGCAACCCCTGACGTCAAGCAGCTTACACCGCCACCCCCCAGAGCACCAACAGGTGTCCGCAGCAACAAGCAAGTGCACGGGAAATTCAGATGTCTTCAGAGTTCAGAGACAGCAGGAACAGGAACAGCCTAACAGGGCCGGCTGCTTTTTGAATTTTCATCTGTTCTTGCCGTGAGCCCGTGACAGCAACTGGTCTGGTCAAATCGATCAGTAACGACCGACGACCTTCAGGCTGAAGCAATTAGCGTCACCACTAATAACTAACTCTTGCTTTCTTTTCCCAGATGGCGTTAAGAAATATCCTGCCGGTTAAATCCGGCACTGTGCTCAGACAGAGAAATGGGAGCTTATCCTTTGTCGCCGTCGCCATGACAGACCATATGTTTGCCTGCCAGCGTGATGCAAGTATATCACATGAATGGAAGAACACTAAACGGCATAGGGTGGGCTCGTCCAGTCCAGTCGCCGTGCTGCTTGTCGGGGCAAAGAAACCTTGAGAACCATGGATCGATCGGTTGGCTGGGGAAAACGGATTGACAGGTGATGGATGGCAAAAAAATTAACGGTGTGTGATGAGGCCCTTGTTGATCGATCTGATCGGGTGAATGGATCTTGCATGGTCTCTGCATGAATGCCGCGGAGCTGTCCGATCATCAACGGCTACCATATATAGCCTTTTTATCATGGCCGTCTAAACGGAACACTCTGTAATGCTAGATTGCTAGTTTTGTTTTTGTGGTTGTACGTTGTGCTATGCTAGTACGTAGTGATGTGCCGTCTGAAGAACGGCAAGGACGGGCGTGATTATAATGAATGTGTAGTTTAGAATTTAGATAGATTTTATAGAATCCCTTCATAGCTTTAGTTGCGTCATCGTGTAGAAAATCATGTGTCATGTGTCAAAGAAATTACAAGGAAAAAAAAAGGCCGACCATTTGATTGATTTTACCTACCTTATTATAATATTGTATTGGAGATATGATAAGAACACACGCAGCATGAAGGCATGGCTCATGTACTTTGCTTTGGGGTGCAGACGTACTGCAGAGCCTCTTATTACGCCAAAGTACTAGTATGCATCAGATGCATTCAAATGCTAGGCTCCAATGAGGCTCACCAAAGGATATCCGGTTATTCCCACTGCCTTTTCGCAACCTTTTCCCCGGCCTCTCTTTGTGCTCATCTCCTTTGATCCTCATGCATTTCCCCTCCAAGATTTCAGACTGCTATAATATAATCCATTTCATTTAATCATGTTGCTGATGATGTGCCAGGCAATGCAATGGAATGGAATGCAAATAATAAAGGGGAATATGACTCTGCAGGAAATGACAATCAGCAACGTACCAAATGACTCGCCCCAACCATTTCCCCTTTGTTTGCTATGACCCTGCTGCTATGGGGTGTGCTTATTTAATCTAAGCCATCCTACTTTGGGCTAATCAAGTCTATCCTGTGGACTTGAGGAGGATTAACGTGGATTTGCTTTTTGAAAAAAGGTGATGGCTCACTTGCTTTCCATCTACTTCTGAGTCACTGACAGTGGTCCAGTGGCCTCTGATTGACTACTTGTGGGTCCCACTGTCGGCGGGTGATCAACTAACACTTCATTATTACTTCTGACGGATGGTTTGTTTAGTCAGGCAAATTATAAGGTCAATGGATTATTAGGGTTTTGGCGCGCCATTGTGGTTATCTTCAATGTAAAGTGGCTTTGCCATGCATTAATTCTCCAGCTTAACCTCTTCCTGTTTGGAGGTATCTCCTGGTGCATAAATTAGGAGGGGCACAATGGGCACTTGTTGTCTGCGTGTGGCATGCAGTGAGTGACCATATCAGAGCTGCTAAATCAAAGACAGGTAGCTAGAGATGGGAGACTAATCAACACACACCTGCCTGTGTCTAGCATGCATGGCATTGTAAAATTGGTGTAATTTTTAATCCTTGGTGTTCCCCTCAAATTCCTTTCACTTGGAAGGTTGTTGTTGTTGATGGTTTTGTATGTATCACTGTCCAATGATCATCACAGGTAGTTAGAGTTGTTGGATATCACTGTAAATCCGGATGGTTACCTGCAGCCAACCTTGGAATACGTTTCAAGGCATTGAGATTTTTAACCCTTTGCTTTTAAAAAGCTAGCATGTCGTAGTTTACTATAATTATATATAGATAATTATATAGCATTTAATATAGATGAACAAAAATTCCAAGCCAGGTTAGGTGGTACAAGAATAAAAACAACAGCAGCTGGAGAAGCATGGAGGACGACTGGGAGATCAGAAGATGGTCAAAACAAAAGGAAGAACGCGTGCATGGATGCATGAACCGATCAAACTGTAGCTGAAAACTGAAGATGTTGGAAGTATGTACTGTATATCACATCTGAATGTATATCTGGTGATGGTCATGCCTTTGGTTACAAACAGTTACACAAGTGTGTGGCTACCTAGGCCGGTAGCCTCATCAGGTGAGAGGTGACCCAGTCATCCACATTTCTTTTGGTCTTTCAGTTACGTTTGCCAGTTGCACACTTCCAATATGTGACTCCATCTCGATCTTCTTTTGAACTAGTATATGTCACCAGCATTATTTTTCTTGTTTACCTTTTCCTGTCTGCTTTTTCCTGGTGCATTCTATATATGAACCTTTACTTCATTCAGTCTATGGATGTACGAACCATATCTCTGAAGCAGCCAAAAAAGAACTGTTGTACGTCCGACGTACGGGTGTAGGACTAGCTGTGTTTTTCCTAACGATCCGCACGCAAACAGTGACGCGATTGAGATGTGTATCTATCCATCAGGCTTTTTTGACCACAAGATCATCGATTGCTTAACTTTTACATTTAGATATATTCATCGCGCATCGAAGTGTTTCTCTGTAGCAACGGCAACACGCACACACGGTTTCTGACACAGCATGAGTATACATACAGAAGGAGATATATTAGCTGATGGTCGACGACGAGCTCATTCCATTGATTGCATACGTGTTTGGTACCTCTAGTATACATCAGTACTTATATATATAGTATAATATAATAGACAAATAATAAAACATCCAGTAGCTAGCTTTAGTCCGGCTACTTGACTATGTTATGGTCAATACGCTGTTAGCTGTTTGAAACAGGAAGTGGCGAGGCAACGCAATTTCAAACCTTGTGCCCTGAAAGTCTAGCTTCATGGGCAGTAGTCCAGCTCTCCAGCCCATACGACATCTGCACTGCACATCACGAGCTTATATTATACTCTTATATATATAATAACCAAAAGGGGAAGCTTTTCACAGCACAGCAGGGCCTACAGGATCGATCCATTGTCATGGATGCTAGGCTAGACCTGGATTGAAAGAGTCTCTCAAGTCTCAAGGCACATATATATGATCCCGGCATATAGTCAGGGGAGGTGCATTCACATGCAGTTAAGCCCTGAAAAACATGGTGTGTGTTCAACCGGCGTCGATCGTCAATGGCGGATTTGATGTTACGGCGATCGATAAACTACTAGTGTCGTCGTCTGTGTTTGTGTGGAAAAGGTAGGCAGAGCATGCAGGCAGGAGCTGTTCAAAGGGTTTTGTCAGTTGTCGCACGCCAAACAAGCAATCCGGCCGGGGATCGGCTGCGGATGCAGGCTCTGTGTACATGTTTTGGCTCGTCTTGTTCCTTTCATACCATCAGTCATCAGATGCGGTGGATACTACTATTGGATTATCTATCCATCGATTTCTACTTCTGCACATGCTGTCCATCTTTGGGCTGATGAGGTTATTCAAAGGCATATAGTAAAACGAAGCGCGGACTGCCATATATAGTAGTAGTACTAGTAGAATATTACTCCTACTACTGAAGATATGAGAATATGCTACTTACTACTCTGGATCAGCATCAGCTGACATTAACTTAATCTCATTTTTTTAATAGCAAAAAATGTGTACGTTGAACCAAATTTATATAGAAGAACACCAACATCTATAAAATACCGAATAAATATCATTAGATCAATGATGAAATATTATAGTCATAAGCCTATTTTGACAGAAATGCTGAAACTTAACTTCAGAAAGTTGAGGGAGCTAGCTAGGGAGTAAGCCAGTAAGTCACACACGCTCTTTTTGGAAACAGAAGATCCTGGCGAGTGCATGGGAGGGAGCTAACTAGGGCCGCGTAGTGAGAATGTGAGATGCAAGGATCCTGCCTTGGCCTTGCGCAGACCAAATGAACAATGATATGGTTGGAGTGTGGTATGGTCGTGTGGAGCCTGCCAACCGTCTCATCGGTCATCACAGGGCAAAGACACCAGATCACTCCCGTATTTTTCTCGCGGTGTCCGGTGGTCGCCCCGGCGTCCCCTCGGCCGGCCCGCGGCTATAAAGATCGGCGCCACCTTCCTGGCCTCTTCCGGACTCGCACACCCGGGCAGGCTCCATCGCCCACTGCTTGACCACCTGCCTGCCTAGCTACACACCTCGCTCCATATGCGCCTGACTCTGCCTGCTTTCCTGCTGACTAATCAGTCCTTGCTCTGACGATCTCCTGTACCGAGTGAGGGATCGGAGGCGAGGTTATTGGCCTGAGATCAGCTTGCTAGCTCGCTCGTCGCTCGCTGAAGAACGAAGCTGCTGACTGCGGCGCGCGACGATCGACCGGCGGCAGAGCTAGCCATGGGGAGGGCGCCGTGCTGCGACAAGGCGAGCGTGAAGAAAGGGCCGTGGTCCCCCGAGGAGGACGCCAAGCTCAAGGCCTACATCGAGGACCACGGCACCGGCGGCAACTGGATCGCCCTGCCGCAGAAGATTGGTATGTATATGCAGTGCATCATGACTATGCGTCTCATCGATGCTTTTGTGTTTTTTTCTGATCTGATGATGAATTTCGTTCGATCGGTGCCTCTTTAATTTGGTTGTTTCCTCTTCCTTTCTTGATCTGATCCGTGTGTGCTAGCTAGCTACTGCCATCTATGTATGGACTAGTCTTGTCCAGGCGTGGTGGTGCAACATGCATGCATGAATATGGATGTCTACCTAGGATCCTACTAGATAACTATGGTCTCTCCATATTCATCGGATTATTAGAAGCAAACTCTTTTTTGAAAGATCAGGAGCAAAAATTGTCAGAATATGTATATATACATCTGCTGCCTTTGTTGTGAATCGATTGAGTATGCGCACGCCTCCTCAGTAGCTCAAAACCAAATCAATCCCCAAGAAAACTTTAGTATCATATGCATGTCTCTAATTGGTGCAATCCAGTTAATATATGTATATGTCTTCACAATAAAATATTTGTGCAGTTTTCAATTTAAAGTTTTATTTGATGAAAGGATAGCTAGCTAGATAGATGCTTGATTGCTAGCTCTTGTTCCATCATCGATTGATCTATTTGTTTGTCGTGGTGTGACAGATCTATAGCTAGACAGAGTATCAACGTGATAAAGAACACAAAGACGCCATTTCCCCTTTCTTAATTATTAATTAAGAAATACGTACGGTAAAACATGATAATTACATGAAATCAAAACAAACGATAAGCTAGGCCTTAGCTAATACGTACGCAGCAATTATATATGTGTGTATAATCACATCATCTCTATCTGCCCAGCTCCTTAATTTTCCTATATCCTGCTAGCTAGGATTTATTTTTTTTTGTGTATCTATTAATTAGCTAGGTTCTCCATTGCTACTAGTTTTTTCATCTATATATGGTTTTGTCCCTGTACTAGATCAGTAGCATCTAATAATACATATATTGCGGTGTATATGCCAGTCATTTTCCTTGTATATATCCTTTTGCATTCTGAATATATATGAATTGATTACTTGTTAATTTGAGATCTGATTTTAATTAATTAACCAAAGTATATGTATGAATGTATATGATTTGTTGCAGGGCTGAAGAGATGTGGGAAAAGCTGCAGGCTGAGATGGCTCAATTATCTGAGGCCAAACATTAAGCATGGTGACTTCACAGAAGAAGAGGAGCATATCATTTGCAGCCTCTACATTAGCATTGGAAGCAGGTAAGATTCAGTACACGATATATCTGCATGTGCTGCACACACATCAGTGCATGGCACACATACATCTACCATATAGATACAAGCAAGTACTTCAATTTCCTCTTTTCCCTGGACAAAATTTGATCATATGAGTACATGTTCAGGTGGTCCATCATTGCAGCGCAGTTGCCGGGGCGAACGGACAACGACATCAAGAACTACTGGAACACCAAGCTCAAGAAAAAGCTCCTCGGAAAGCGCGCGCCGTCGCGGCGCGCCAGGGCGAACCAGGATCCCTACCTCGCCGCGGGGGCCAGCAACATGTGCAGCACCAGCGGTGGTATCAACAACACCGGTGGCGACAGCGCCGCGACGGCCCCGCAAGCCCTAAGCGCGTCGGCTCTGGAGCGGATCCAGCTCCACATGCGCCTTCAAGGCATCCACGGCGCGTTCGGCTGCAATGACGACAGCAACGCCGCCGTCGCAGCGGCGGCGCCGCAGTGGCCGAAGCTTGAGGCGCTGCTGCAGGCCAACAGGCTGCTCCCAGGGTCGCTGCCGACGGACGCCATGGCCACGACCGTGAGCGTGCAACAGCAACATCAGCATCTGGTCGACCACCAGAGCCTCGATGCCGGCGCCGGCGACGCCACAGCAGTCGAGGGCGAGCAACAGCTCAGCTCTGCCTACATGGCGCCGGGAGGCTTTTTGGAGCGGCCCAAGCTAGGGTTTTACTCTCCATCCGCCGAGGCTGAAGCTGCCGCCGCCGCCAGCGTAGAGATGACCTCGGCCGCGCCGATGGTTGGTGGCGGCTACGGCGGCGCCGGGTTCGGACAGCATCATCATCACGACGAGCTATACGACTTCCTGTACAGCAAGTACGGATCAGTGGGCGGGCTGGCGCACGACGGGCACGTTCCAACGTTGCCGGAGCTGCAGTGCCCGGACGGCGCTGCCGTCGTCGGAGCCGATGAGAAGTTCTCGGCGTGGACCGCGTCCGCCTGCGATTACGGCACTGGCGCCGGCGGCCACCAGATCCAGCAGGGGAACTCCATCAGTAACAGTCTGCACGATTACCACGTGCTAGGCGGCTATGATCAATGAGAGTAGGGTTTTGGTGTCGGTGCAATGTCATATTTATGTGTGTAAAATTCTAGAGCTTATATATAGTTCATTTTCCAAACTGTCCAGTCCATAGTTATTGTTATATATATGTATTTGGTTTCGATTGATCTTAAAACTTGCTGTTAATATATACATGGATGCGAAATAGTAATTCAATATATTATATACTTCTGGTTAATTAATCAATATATATTCTTTGTTGCATCGTATCTATCGTCCCTCCCATCTCCAGGAACATGTGGTGCTCTGAGGAAGAGGGATGAATTAAGATTGAAGAGGCTGTGCATGCAGGGAGTGAACTGCTTGTCTTCATATGGCAAAGTCAAATTTGGTGCAACACCAGCCGACATTCTGCACTTGACAGGTCTCCATGAGGTCCTTATGGCCATGAACCACCAAAAAGTTTGGTATTGAACCTGCTGATGCTTGTGCAGTTTCTATCTCATCTTGGCTACACCGTCTTATGGTTGATCACTTGATCTAGTTCGCCTATACCTGCTTCAAGCGCAGCAACGAACTAACGAATGAAACATAAGTGTCGTTCTGAGCGCGCGTGATGTAGAGAGTAGGACACTAGTGATCGAGATTACCTTAAGCTCCATCCATTACCTCCATTGGCACCTCATGCCAATCAGAAGTTGGCCTATTTAGCCCCCTTTTCAAGTGGCTGCTCGTGTGACTAGTACTTGTCAGGGTCGTGTGGGAGGGAGCTCATCCTGCGAGACTGGACTTTTTGAATGCCCTTACATGGGCTATCTCGGCCATTCATCTTGCATCAACAGTTGTGCAGGCAAGAGGTAGGTAGGTGAGAGAATATTGCATCAAGATTCGTGATGCATGAGGAAATCAATGTCCTAATAGACCACGCGACCATATGTGGTCATGCGTTTCCCCTCTCGTATTCCCCCTCTTCTTACTTCCATCTCCTCTTTCTTATATTTACCATACGAAATCTGCCTCCAAGCTCCGGCAAACGAGCGTGCCCACGTCGCCTGCAATTTCCCGGTCGTCGGATCGTGATCGGACGGCCTAAGTCACTCCACACGTCGCTATCTAAGCACTGTTCATGCACTGTTCACATGTCAGCTAAAGGAAATTGCTACATGTACAAGAGAAACGTACCAAGAAGAATAAACTAAGGCTAGAAAATTAAAAAAAATATATCTAAATAAACTAGAACCACTCTAGAACCTACCTAAATATTTTTCACCCCTTCTTCATCATCCAAAAAATCCAAAATTTTTAAATCCATCTCATTCATGTTTTATCAATAAACTTACAAAGTTTATATCTCATCTATCCTAACTTTGAATCACGTAGTTCTTTTACCAAAATCTTCTAAAATAAAACCTTATACATTAAAAAAAAAAATCCTAATTTTTCACCCTTCTTCATCATCCAAAAAATCTAGAATAATCTCCAATTTTCTCTCATTCGTGTTTTATCGATAAACTTAGGAAGTTTATATCTCATCCATCCTAACTCCAAATCCCATAATACTTTCACTAAAAAACTTCTAAAATAAAACCCACATATTTAAATCCTTTTTCTAATTTTGGTGGTACCCCATCTTCATCATAAAAAAAAATCCAAAAACAATTTCCAAATTTCTCTCATTCGTATTTTGTTGATAAACTTAAAAAGCATATATCTCATCCATCTTAACTCTAAATCCCGTCATTCTTCCAATAAAAATAATCTAAAATAAAACCTAAATATTCAAATCTTTTTCTCATTAGTAAATCATAAAACTATAGAACCACCACAAAATCAGTACAAGTAGATCAAACATAGCGCGGCAACGCCGCGCCCCAAGTTTTCTAGTCTTCTCCTCATCTTCACCCATTGCTATTCAAGGCCTTGGGGGCTCCATGGGCAATATCGTGGTAGGGGGGCTAGAGCCCTCCACCCAACCATATTGGATCCGTCAATAAACACTAGTATAGTACGAATGACCAAGACCACCCATAAGATACTATATATGTGCCCCATTTCCCCTAATTCCTTCATCACATCCACTGCAACAGTGCCAAGTAGTGCAACGACTCCGTCTGTCGCACACCCTGCCCTCAAGATAGAGGAATAGTTCAAGGACAACCTGCAGACCTTGACATAGAAGCTAGGTGAAGCCACTTTTTTAGCTCTCACAATAAAGGCGTGTGGCTCCAAAGAGCAGGAATCATAGCTAGATACAGCGAAGTGGAAGAACAAGTGGCTAGGAATCATAGCTACCCCGTTTCAAGTGGTACCAGACAAGGCTTTACCAACAAACAGCTTTAGATAATTTTGTCCACTCATAAAATGAAATTTTAGTGTTATTTTTCTAGTAAATGACATTATATTACTTCTATAATTGAATAGATCTAGGATATAGTTTTGTAACTTTGAATGAAAATTGTATTATATATATAAAAAAATGAGCCCTACCTAGGCTTTATACAAGATCAACACATTTGAATTGATTATTGGCCATATCCCCAAGGGCAAATGGTTTTTGTGGTCTGTTTGTGGCCTATACCGGTGGTACACAAAAGTAGACGACAATACATATATTATGTTTGGCCAATAACTGCTTATACAGTGCGTGCTGGTACCGCCTGTCTCGGCGCCCAGTTGACCTCTATCGGCCCTCGTGGCCCGCTCGCATGGAGGAGGGGGTAGTTCGAGGAGATGGGGGCCTGCGTGCGGAAGGAGGAGTCGGGCCAAGCCACTTTTCTTTGGCTCCCATAGAGAGTTATGGCTCCAGCAAGAAGGAATTTTTTGACCGAGGTCAGCAAGAGAAATCCTAGTCTATTTTTTAACTTTTTTTGGTAGTGCAGATCTTTTTAAATTCTCTAGCAAGTAGGAATTAAATGACATTATGCGTGGTTCGCTGAGTTTAGAAGCTAGGCGTGGAGTGGCATGTGGAGCAGTACCGTACAGGACTTAAACAATCTTTTGCTGATTTCGTCCGCCAAGAAAATGATAATTTGAAGTTCTTTTCTCAGTAAACTACATTATGTTGTTTCCGTAAAAAAAAAGATCTAGGGTAAATTATATAATTTTGAATGAAAAAATGTATTAGAAATTGAAAAAATTGAATGAAAAAATGTATTAGAAATTGAAAAAAAAAATCTCTACCTAGGCCTTACACAAGTAGGCTTAATTAGCTCATTGAAATGGTTGGCTATATCTCTTGTTACGTGGAAGGAAGCAATGATCTGAGTACGAGTCACTGTAATGGGCCATGGCATATGGGCTGATGGTTTTCATGGCCCCTTTGTGGCCCGTACTGGTAGTCTAGGACATTTGATTTGTCCTTTATACTGGTGAAGAGATCATGTAGGTTATTCTTATTGATGAAACTTGAAAGTGATGGGGAACTGATATTTCTGCCCTCGGGTAAGAATGGTCCTATTTCCTCCACGTACAAAGGGAACTTCATACAAAATTAGGTACAAGCCACAACGAGTTTTGTATTTGGCACTTCTAATTTGTGTTGGAAATCACTTTTTATCGGTCCCGACGGTTCCGGTTTCTAATATATTTGTAATAGGTTTGTTTATTTGTTAAATAATAGGTTCTTAACTTCATACAGTATACGTGGTTGTTAATTCTGAAGCGAGAACTGGTACCACCATTTAACGATATTCATAACACCTAAAACTTTTGGTGGTAGCGAAAGGTTAGATATGATCTGGGTCTTCAAATGGAATGACTGAAAAATTAAGTGTTGACAGCCTCTTATTAAAACGTCTACGTGTGGTATAGGCACTCAAAAATATGTCTCAGGTGAGGCCTCGAAGCTTCTACGTTGTTGTCACGACATTTTATACCCCATTTGACCTCGCTGTCCCTGAAATCGAATCCAGCTACCGAGATGGCGCCAACCAAAGTATTGCACGTCACAAACTCACAATGTTGCTTTAAAAAAATTCTACTACGGTTTTTTTTAAAGAATGGTAGTTTGTCACAATGAACATGGACGCACATCCTTGACGTACCGCGTGGACCTCCTCTCCTTCCCTCAGTTTTTTTTTTTTTTTTTTTTTTTTTTTTGCCAGCCATCATAGAACATGAGCAGCACTACTTTCCGCTGGCATCTTCGTTGTTCTTCACCCGAACAAGAAGCTCTCGTACGCAAAAGCTTGTATAAATGCCTCGCACCGCGACACGTAGAAAACTAGAAATCCCAGGAAAAGCACCTGATCGAGCTCATCGATCAGCACCCAAATATGACTCGTCGTCGCTTCCCCTTCGCGGGCACGGTCACCGCGGCGCTCCTCCTCGCCGTCGTCGCCGTTCTGGCCAGCGCAACCGCGACCGCGGACGCGAAGACGACGAGCCTGGCGTCGAGCTTCCTAGACGCGCACAACACTGCGCGGCGCGCGGTGGGGGTGCCGGCGCTGCGGTGGGACGAGGGCCTGGCGGCGTACGCGCGGCGGTACGCGGCGGCGCGGGCCGGCGACTGCGCGCTGTCGCACTCGCACGGGGCCTACGGGGAAAACCTGTTCCGCGGGAGCAGCGGCGGCGGGTGGAGCCCCACGGCCGTGGTGGGCGCCTGGGTCCGGGAGAGCGCGCTCTACGACCGGGCCAGCAACACCTGCCGCGGCGGCGGGCATGGCGCCTGCGGGCACTACACCCAGGTGGTGTGGCGCGGCACCAAGGCCGTCGGTTGCGCGATGGCGCCGTGCGCCGGTGGACGCTTCACGTTCGCCGTGTGCAGCTACAGCCCGCCCGGCAACTACGTCGGCATGAGGCCCTACTAGCTGACAAGTCGTGCATGCCACAACTTCACTTGCTGTTGCACCCAATTTTCTTTTGTATATTATTTCACGCCAAAACTCTTTTTGTGGGGATATATAATGTACATCCCCTCGTATTTTATTATTGTTCTATCATTCTTTTCAAATTTGTTCGGAAATAACGGACATGTGGATGAAATAAAAGGCGATTTCAAATTTGGAATGCGTTCACCTTGTACCATGGCGGATAAGCCAAGCTGATAAGTATGACCATTAAATTTATTCTTATTAAAGTAACTCATATTAGTGTTAAGATGCTCTTTAGTGCTAGTTTGATGCTTATTTGGTTATCTATGTATCTTTCTTCCGTGCAATTGTTGTGGAAAGGAGGTTGATGCTTAAATGCAAAGGAGGTGTTGTGAAAATGTTTATTGGTTATGTGCAATTGTTGTTTGTGAACCTTAGTAGAGTCCCAAGATGTTTGTGGATTATAGGGTGTTACACTCACTCTCATCTCTGAGACGAAAGGATAAGAAACGAGACATTAGAAATGCAACAAATGAGAGGATGAGAACAAAGGAAATCGTAAGAACAAAGGAAATCGTAATTGGCATGTGGGTCCACTCTATCTATTGAACCTACTTGTGATATGATCTCCAATTATAACAATACTCGGCGTCGACTCGTCGTAGGTGGGCGGACCTTCCATCCTCAGCTGGTGGAAGCAATGGCAATGAAGATGGACCGGACACAAAAAGAAAGGAGCGGACACCCTCTTTGCCCTGATGGCTTTGGGAAATCTGGAAGGAGAGAAACGCTAGATGCTTCCGGGGCACCCGCCCCACCACTACTCGCCTGTTCTCCACCATAAATTAAAGCAGATCGTCGCCGACCTTTGGATCTGAGGATGCCAACCTCCTATGTTTGTTACACGAGTAGTCCGCTAACAGTTGTGATATAGGGGGAAGTGCTTCATGTAAAACCTTAACACCCCCCCCCCTCCAAAAAAAAAAATGGCACATCCGCGCCGTTGAAAAAACTATTCTCCTTAAATACAAAGATGCGCAAGCCTTTTGCGTATTTTAGAAAAAAATTATGATAAAGAATGTTGCGTGTGAGTTTAAGTACCTAGATTTATTCTTGTGTTTTTTTCATACCTATGTTTTACATGAATATTCCTCCCTTCCAAACAGGACTTAGAATTTTTTACATATTTGTACTAATTGTTTACAGTTTTCCTGTTGTTCACTTGACTGGGCAAGATCAGACGGCGTTGAACGTGCTGACATTACGAGGTATTTAAGTGTGTGGCCCTAGAATAAAAATATGGGCATCGGGATGGCTCAACATGTCGCCTGAGACTCATGTAGTTTTCGGTGCCTAATATTTAGCCTGTCCCAATTTTTTTTAATACAATGATTAAACATGGTGTCCAAAATGAGCATCTCCAATCGTTATGCATTTGGACTTGGCATTTACCAAAATGCATAAAACTCCAAAAAAACCCTCTCCAATGGTTATGCATTTAGCTTTTGCATTTTCCATACCTATGCATTTGGAGGGGGAAACTTAGCATATATGCCAAAGGAGTCCGGCTATGCAAATACACATCACGCGATTCTCCCCCCCCCTCGCGCGCGACTTTCTCCCCCCTCGCGCGGTTTCTTCCTCGCGCCGCCAGACTAGCTCGCGCCAAACCACGAAGCCGCGCGCTTCTCCGGGCTCCTGCGCGCGACTCCTCTCCATCTACTACGCCGTCTTCATCAAGGCCGGCCAGGTACGTGATCCCCATGTCGCAACTCTTGATCACCATCATCTACTCTAGGGTTTTTGCCATCTGCGTGGGTACGGGATGGATGGGATTGGGTACTGGTGTTGGCGGCTAGGGGGTTGGACATGGCGGGATTGGAGGTGGTATGGCCTCATGTGGGGGTGCTCATGGCGTACGGGATCGGAGGACCAACCATGGCAACCATGTTCCTAGGGTAAGATGATAACATATTCTGTCAAACCATGCCTTCCGCAGTCCCTTTTGAATAGATCAACGATGATGAAGTATACACATTGTTTGTTCAAAAAAGATTTATGAAGTATATTCATTGTTTGATAAGTCTTGACGACTCCATTTATTTTATCCTATTTTGTAGATTCGTTCAAATGGATGACCTTGGATTCTATACAGGCATACTCACAGCTGATTCTATGGAGGCCGCGGGAAGGAAATGCCGCGAAAAGAAAAATCCAGAAAAAAAAAAAGGATTGAGACTTGGCATTTTGCATAACCGTTGGAGATCACCCCAATTTAGCATTGCCATTTTCATTTGGGGGTTTGTAAATTGCCTAAAATGCATAGCTCCAAATGCATAACGATTGGAGATGCTGCTTCTAAGGTCTCGATCATCTGAGCCCGAAGTCGGTTCTAGGCGGAAGCGTAGGGTCACTGCAGGGGCAGATATGCCACTAAGGCCTCTAGGGCCCAGGCCCTAGTTGTTGGCCCAGTAACACCCTATACCTCGTATAGTTTTTAGCCCGTAAACGAAGGCCCATCAAATGACTAGAGCATGTTTCTGATTGGAAAAAGTCTACTTTACCTCCCCCAACTATGACGAAAGTTTACTTTTCCTCCCTCAACTGCAAAACCGGACAAATCACCTCCCTCATCTTTTCAAACCGTGCATTTTACCTCCCTGGATTGGTTTTGAAGGCGGTTTTGCTACAGTAACGGCGGTCTTGCTACAGTGACGGCGGTTTTGTCTTTTCTTTTTTTATTTATTTCGGCTGAATCTTTGAAAATCATAATAAATCACAGAAAAATCATAAAATAGAAAATCTAATTTTGTTGGACTCCACATGAGTAGATCTACACAGTGAATATATAATATAGTATGTTTTAGTACAAAATTTTTGCTATGAAGGTTTTAGTACACAATGAATATATAATATAGCAAAAACTTTGTACTAAAGTATACCATATTATATGTTCACTGCGTAGATCTACTCATGTGGAGTCCAACAAAATTGGATTTTTTATTTTATGATTTTTCTGTGATTTACTATGATTTTTCAAAGATTCAGCCGAAATAAAAAAAGAAAAAGACAAAACCGCCGTCACTGTAGCAAGACCGCCGTTACTGTAGCAAACCGCCTTCAAAACCGCTCCAGGGAGGTAAATTGCACTGTTTGAAAAGATGAGGGAGGTGATTTCTCTGGTTTTGGAGTTGAGGGAGGAAAAGTGAACTTTCGTGATAGTTGAGGGAGGTAAAGTAGACTTTTTCCTTTCTGATTCAGTTCTCGGCTCCCGTCCCTGTCCGTCCAAAGTCCCGAAGTGCCGGCCTCAAAAAAAAAAAAAAAAAAAAAAAAAAAAAAAAAAAAAAAAAAAAAAAAAAAAAAAAAAAAAGTCCCGAAGTGCCGGCGCCGCTCTTCCCTTCAAGTTCAAGAGCTTGAGTCTTCGACAGCCGATGGGCGAGCAGCGTTGCACCGGGAGCGCTTGAGGTCGGAGCGGGCACCACTGCGTTGGCCGAAGCCCACCGCGGGGTGCCGAGGTCCCAGGTGACTACCGGCCAGACACCAGTGGCCACACGCGCGGCCAGCTGCCACGACCTCTGTGCCTCTGTGCACCTCTTTGCGGTATGAGTCTTCAGGTTAGAAACGAAGAGGAATTGTTTGTTTCTTGTTGGAAAAATGGTATAAATCAATTCCTGGTGCTAGGTGCGTGCAAGTTATTTTTATGTTTGAAGCTTGAACACGGAAAACAGAAAAATAGCAATTGTTGAAAGATCTGTATAAATATTCCTCTAGAAATTGCAGTGTACCACCGTCCACCGGGCACCAGTCTTCTGTGTTTTGTCTTCATATCCTAATTTTTATTTGTCTAGTCAATTTCTATTTAATTGGATGGGCATTTGGATAGTTTCACCGCAACCAGCCTACAACTAGGGCACTAGATAGAGGCCCTGGTCTTGATTGTGTTTGGTCCTCATTTCTTAATTTTTCTTTGTCTAGTCAATTTCTATTAATTGGTTGGGCATTGGATAGTTTTCACCGCAACCAGCCTACAACTAGGGCACTAGATAGAGGAGTACTGTACTAATGTATACGTGTGCTCTATCAGGTCAGATCCACATTAACTTGGATTGGGTGCGCTGTGGTTATCTAGTCCTAGGAGTACTGTACTAGCTAGTTAAACAAACGTTAAGACATGATTGCGGTAACTAAGGTCCTAGAGTACTGTACGTAGGAGTAAAGCCGCCGAATTATTTGGCTAGCTGAGCTGAGCGGTTGCGATAACCATACGGAGTAAAGCTGTTGTGACTTGCTTGTTACAACAGCCCGGCCGGATGGAGCCCATGGTGATATGATGATGCACTTGTATATGCCCCGCCGCCGAATTATTTCGTCAGGCTCACCGGAGCGCCACGCCGAACACGGGAAACTACAACTGCGGCCTTATTCATCCGCTCTTTTCGGCTGTACTATAGTTTATTTCTCTTAACAAAATAATATTGAAACAGACGAAATCAAGCAGCGGCCGACCGTGATTTTCTGTGTCGATCTGAAACTGAACCAAAAGAGTGTCATCGGTTTTGTCATCGGCCTCTGTTGATCCGTTCCATATATCATCGACGCCACCAAATTAACCCCACTGCTGGATATCATCAACAAGAGTGTGTACACTCCTGCAGTAGTGCTCCGTCCGGTACAGAGTGAGCCCTTATATATTCGTCTCTATATTTTTCTCTATATTTTCATTCCTTTGCTGAAACCGGAAATCAACGTGTCTTCCGTACACTCTAGGATTTGGCCACGAGCTGCTGCCGATGGCATGCACACGCAACGCACGACCAAGGGCTAACAAAATTAAGGCTTTGCTTACGTGCATCGGTCATCAGCAGGATGTTGACCAGGAACGCCATGCATATATATGTGAACGCCAAACTAAACCTAGCTTAGTTAATGAAAAAGCTAGTACAGTGGCTGAGCTGTGGGATGGTTCTAATTTTAAGTGTACCTTTAGGAGATGTGTAGATGAGAGATTATATAATTTGTGGTTAGAAATAGTCCAGATTGCTTCTACTGTTGAGTTCTCTAATGAGATTGATGAGCTTGTCTGGCAGTTTAGTTCAAATGGAGTGTACTCATCCCAATCACTGTACAAGGTTATTAATTTTAGAGGTGTCATTCCTGTTTATTTACCTGCAATCTGGTCTATCAAAGTCCCTCCTAGAGTACATTTCTTTCTTTGGCTGCTATCAAAAAATAAGCTCTTAACTAGAGATAACTTGTAAATTAGAAGAGAGGTGGTAGATAAGACCTGCTTATTTTGTTCTGAACATGAGTCCATTCATCATTTGTTCTTTAGTTGTGCTGTTGCTAAACAGCTTTGGGTGGACTTGTCTGACATATTTGGTGTTCAAGTAGGTGTAGATTTTATTTCAGTTGGAACAAAATGGCTTAGTGAGAAAAAATGTACAGTGATCAATGTCTTTAGTGCTGCAGCCCTGTGGGGGTTATGGAAAATGAGAAACTCGTTATGTTTTCAGGAGAGCCGGTGGAAAAATGGTCAGGTGCTGCTACTGTGGGTAGCAGGCATGCTGGAGAATTGGGTTTCTCTTTGCCCCAAGGAAAAGCCGATGGACTATCAGAGGTACTTGACCAAGCTGAAGAACCTGGCTTCGACTCCACCAAGGCTGCCTGGCTTGATCAGGTGAAGGATGATGCTGATCGTTGGCTGTACAAAACAGCTGGCGACCGGGAGAAGGTGATTCCAGATGAAGTCCTCAAGAAACTGACTGGGGATTGGGAGAAAGCGAAGAATGAAGGCAAGTGGATTGATTTCTCGGCGATGAAGGTGGCCTGGAACATGTAATAGGGATAGATGATATGTTAGTGTTATTCTGGCGCTGGTACTTATCGTTTTGGGTGAGTGAGAGGTGATAACTGAAAGCTTATGAGCTTGGTGATGTACTGAACTTCAACGGTGGTCTTTTACCAATAAAGGCCGGGGTAACCCCCTTAAACTCTAAAAAAATAAACCTAGCTTAGTTCCTTGTTAAAAAAAAAGGTAGCATAGTTACTGCACTTACACCTCTCTTGATGACGCTACCCAAATGCATGCGCGGCAAAAATCATAATAATAAATCGATTTCTCATGCAAAATAGGAGTACGTACCATCCACCTACTGTCGGCGGTATCTGAATGCGCAATGCTCCTTTGACTTTCCTGACCAAGCTGCATGCCCATTCGGCCATTCCCCACCATCTGCACGTCCGATTCGCACCGCCAACCCCCACCTCGCACTATAAAACCAACGCAGCATGAGCCAACGCAAACTCTCATCAGGTTCATGTTAGGTTGCTACAGTATTTTGTCTATGATTATTCGGCACAGCGTATTGTATAGCTTGTGTTAAGTGCAATATCTAGCCTATTTCAAAGGCAGAAGCTACTGGCTAGCAAATTGTGTGTGGACACAAATGGAGGCGCAGCAGCATCACCTGACGACGTTGACGGCCCTCGTTCTCGCTCTCCTGTCTGCCACGCTCTTCTCCGTCGGCGGCGCGGTGTCGTCGGAGGCGCACGATGCCACGCCCGGCCTCCATCCTGTCATACTGCTCCCGGGCTACTCCTGCAGCCAGTTGGACGCGCGGCTCACCGACGCGTACAAGCCTCCGGCGTCGGGGCCAAGCTGCGGCGCGCCGAAACAGGGGCGTCGACGCTGGTTCCGGCTGTGGGAGAACTACACGGCGCTGCAGGAGGACCCCGCGCTCCTGCCGTGCTACGCGGACCAGCTCCGGCTCGTGTACGACCGCGCCGCCGGCGACTACCGCAACTTGCCCGGCGTGGAGACCCGCGTCGTCTCCTTCGGCACCACCCGCAGCTTCCGCTTCGACGATCCCGCGCAAAAGAACGTGTGCATGAAAAGGCTCGTGGAGGCACTGGAAGGCGTGGGATACACGGAGCGAGTGGACCTGTTCGGCGCCCCGTACGACTTCCGCTACGCGCCGGCGGCGCCGGGCGTGGCTTCCAGGGCGTTCGACGGTTTCCGCTCCGACCTGAGGCGCCTGGTGGAGCGCGCCAGCGTGACGAACGGGAACAGGCCGGTCATCCTGGTGACCCACAGCTTCGGCGGCCTCTACGCCACGGAGTTCCTCAACCGGAGCCCCCTGCCGTGGCGCAGGAGGTACGTCAAGCACCTGGTCATGCTCTGCAACGGTGTCGGCGGCTCGCCGTTGACCTTGCAGGTCCTCGCGGCCAGCCCGACGACGACGACGACGACGCTGCTGAGCAGCGTCTTGTCGTTCGGGAACAGGAGCTTCGCCAGCATGTTCTCCCTCCTGCCGTCGCCGGAGGTGTACGGCGACACGCCCCTAGTGATCACACAGGCCAGGAACTACTCTGCCCGGGACATGCCTGAGTTCCTCGCCGCGGTAGGCTTCTCCGACGACGAGGTCGAGCGGTACAGAGCAAGGGCGCTGCCTGTGACGTTAAATTTCAGGGCGCCGCTCGTGCCGATGACCTCTATCAATGGCGTTGGTGTGCCGACGGTCGATAGGTTGATCTACTGGGACGGGAACTTCAGCGCCGTGCCTCAGGAGGTGAACGGCGACGGCGATGGGATAATCAGCTTGGAGACCGTGCTGGCGCTGCAAACTTTTGTCGGGGATGACCCAGATCAACCTTACTTCATGTCCGTTTTGATCCCCAACGTGACGCACAACGGGATGATCTCAGATCATTATGCGCTCTGCCGCGTGGTTGAAGAAATTCTCCAAGCAAACCAAGCCACTTCTCCATAGGAGACATGAAGCAATTGCGTGCTCCATTTGCTTGCAGTTACATACATCTTGTAATTAATTTTCATTGTAAAAATAAATGTTGCATCCAAACGACAACTAGTAGATACCCTCTCTGTTCAAAAATGTCTGTCGTTTTCACTTTCTGAGAAACAACTTTAATAAAACATATAATAAAAAATATTAATATGTATGTTATATGATTAGTATCGATGGAAAGATTTTTGAACTTAGTCTTTTAACAAATTTATTTAGAGATACAAATATTGTATGTATTCTCTACAAATAAAGTCAAACTTATAGCATAAAAACAAAAAAGATAAATATTTTGGAACAGAGGTAGTATATAAGTTGCCAAGAAGACGATGATAGAGGGAAAAGGATAAGGCGAGTGTGTGCACTGGTGCTAGCTACAACAGTACCGAAGGTTAGGTCCCAACAAATTACGTGGGGATTGTTTTCACACCTACTAGTAGCAAGTGGATGTCCAGTCGAAGTGCTCTCCATCATTTGCGTGCTGACGGCAAGTGCTCTCCATCATTTGCGTGCTGGTCTTTGACCCATCGGCAACATTGGCACCCGTCAAAATCGGACCGGGCGATTTGGCGATTCGGTGGAGACGTGGCGGGCCGCGCCGCCCACCACCGGCTGCCGGCCGGCGCTGGTGGCTGGATCCCGTATCGCCCGACTGCTTCTCCTCACCGTTACGTTCGTCGAGCACGCCGCAAAGAATCGCGACCGGCGCTGTCGAGGTATTTTTGCCTCGGACGCCACCCGCCTGTGCCTGGGATCGGGAGCCAGATCTTCTTTGGTTCCAGTGCCGGTCTCCACAGCTCCGACACATCCGATCACACAGGTTACACGTCCGTTCCCATTCGTTTCTCGGGTTTCCCTACGCGTGTTTTTTTGTTCCGTGTGTGCAGGTTGAATGGTGTTCTTAGCACCATCAGTCAGGCAAGCACTCAAAAAAATCACTGCAAAGGATACATCACAACATGATCCTGAGTTTGGGAAGCGCATGATGTTCGTCGCAAGCCAGCAGATGCACCTCAGCTCCTCTCTGAATCTCTGTGAAGGATCTGGAAAATTCTGGGACTCCGAATCCGAGGAGGAATACGATGATCTCGGGGATGCTGAATCGCAAGGGGAACCTCGGTCGGATCTCAAGCATGATTTGATCACAAATCAAGCCCCTCACACAAGGTCGGCTTCCTCAGCGGCACCCTCGACTTCCACGAAGACAGCTCCTCCGTCATCTCCGAGGAAAATTCAGGCTCCATGGAAAAGGCTTTGGAAGGGACCACTACCCCCACCGCGCATCACACCAGCGGCAACTTTCGGAGACTTCGTGCTTCCGGCTTTGCAATCTGCAGGTTGCATTTTCTCGACAGTGGAACAAAAGGCAGTGGAACTCGACAAAAGTCAGGACAAGGGATCAACACAACCCAAGTCAGACCGGTCGGAGGTTCAACCCGGAAACTTTCAGTGCGGCGGGGACATCTGCAAACCTAAACGCAGACTTGTCAACCCCGTAATTGACTTCGCCTCAAGCCCGTCCACCGTCTACGCGCCGACCCACGGACCCCAACCCAACCGGTCGGGCACAAAAGCCTTCGATCTGGGGGGAAGGGAGTCCGACCACGGAAAGGGTCTGGTGCAACCGGGAATTATTCAACGGATCGGGGGCATCTGCAAACCCAAACGAAGATTGGTCAATCCCGTACTCGTCTCACACCCCTCCGTCACCGCGCCGAACCCCGACGCCTCTCCCTCCGTCCTCGCCCAGATCCCCGCCGCCTATCACATGGCCGGAGGTGGATGGGTTAGGGGACGACGTGGCAAGCAGATCAACCAAGGCAGAGGTACAGATCGTGAGGGCCGCCAATCTGATGGGCGCGCTCACGATGGAGGCCAGGCGCGAGGTCGCGGGAACCGTGGAGGGCCACCACCGGCCGGGGCTGCTGCGCATGGTGACCCTCCACCTGCTGGTGCGGCTGGAGCAGCAGGGGCTGCACGGGGTCGAGGCCGTGGGGAACCCAAGCCCGCGGTCGATCCTGTGAACCCTGTACGTGGAGAAGCGAATCGTGGTGCTGCTGCCGCTGCAAATGTTGGTGGATGCAATCGTACAGCAGCGGAGGATTCTGTTGACGGCGCAAATCCTCACCCACCGGTCGACAACAACCTTGAAGCTGTTCCAGACCTTAATGAACAGGGTAAGAAGAGGAAGCGGAAGGCGTACCCGAAGCGGGAATGCACAATTTGCTTCGAGGAACACTTCACCAACCAATGCCCGCTTCTTCATCTTTGCTAAGCCAACGGTGGCATCTTGTGGAGCCGCGATGATGGAGTGGGGTTCTTCCGATCCAGCCGCAAGAGGTAATCAAATTGTGTCCCCAACACAGTCCTCAAAGTAGCTCTTATAACAAAGTGGAAAGAGGACACGTTTCGCTGAACTTTTACGATCGAATTGGCTAGGATCATCCCGGTACAGTGGACTTGGGAGGTACAGGAACTTGGGAATCAAACTTTTGCTGTTCCGTTCCCAAGTAAGGAAGAACTTGACCGCATGATTCTGATCAGTACGGTCACCACAAAAAACAAAGATGCCACCTTTCTTATTGAAGAATTTGTTGATGACATTCAACCATACAAAATGTTGGATCAGGTCTGGGTGACGGTGACTAGAGTGCCACGTGCACTTCGCTCTTTTCTCTCACTGTGGGCAGTTGGTACTATTATTGGGGCCACTCAGAGGGTAGATATGTTACACCTTCGGGCGACTGGGCAGGTTCGGATTCTTGTGGCTGTTATTGATGCAAAAAAGATTCCCCCCGGGCGATGTGTGTGTCGGTAATGGCATCTACCGATTATATTTTCAACCGGACGTGATTCCGCGGCTTGTTCCGGGAGTCCTAGTGAACTACGGGACAATGGAGATAAGGATAAAAATGCTGATGGGGAAGACAAGGAGATGGAGGATGCTGATGATCTTCCCAAGGATCCAAATAATGATCAAAATACATCAACTCAGTCACAAGCACCGCCTCAGACGGTGAACCACCAGCAGGCCCCTTTAATGGATGAACAACATTTGATTTCTATGGTGAATGGTGCCCTGGATCAAGCGTGTGAGGAACTGATTGAAGAAATTTGTTACAAAGTTATGCTTGAACCAGTGGACTCCTCACCCAGCTCGATCGGACCAGACGGCGAGGTTTCTGCACTTCACTCTAACGTGCAGGTCAGCGGGGATGTTTGGGTCGCAGGGGGTCTGGATGGCGCGGCCCTCCCACTGCTTGAGGAGGACGACGGCATCGCCAACACCCCACTACCACAGGAGGACGACGGCTTCAACAACATTGAAGTACCGTCGCCCATGACCTTACTAGAGCAGGCAGGGGAAAGCTCTACCTCGGCCACTACTTCCCCTCGGCCTGTCCCTGCTGCGGACGATGATGCTGCGGACGGTGGCCTCCCGCTTTCGGGGAGGGCGCTGTCTACCTTCGACACGCCGGCTCCAGCCTTCGAGGGGGCGCAGGCGGCGGCGTTGGCCGCACAGCCGTCCCCGTTGGAGTCGACGGTGGCCACGGTGGAAGCCCTGTTGGCTCCTGTGGCCACACCAGCAGCAACGACTGCTCCTCTCTTCGCGGCGGCTGTTACAGCTCAGACGGAGCTCGACGGTGCAGCGACTGATCCCATCAATGGGTTGGTGGCTGCTGCACCCCAGGAGGCGAGCGACGGTGCAGCAACTGACCCCATCAATGGGTTGGTGGTTGCTGCACCCCAGGAGGTGAGCGACAGTGCAGCGACTGACCCCATCAATGGGTTGGTGGCTGCTGCACCCCAGGAGGCGAGCGACGGTGCAGATAACGACCCCATAAGTGGGTCCATGGCTGCTGCACCGAAGGCGGTGATCCATGGAGCAGCAACTAACCCCACCAACGGGTTGGTGGCTGATGCACCACAGGCGGCGCTCGACGGTGCAGCATCTAACCCCATCAATGGGTTGGTGGCTGCACCTATTTTGCCTCGTCGTAGCCCCGGGTTTGCAAAGCATCGGTGATGAACACACCCTATCCAAAGCGGAACGGCTGACGGCGAAGAAGAACTTAGAACTGCAAGGTACTTCTTTTACGCACTTTTCGGTTTCGCAAATCAATTCCAACCTTGGTAGGATAGGCATCAACCTAGGCTCTTCGGGAGTAACAGTGCTTAAAAATATAGAGGTTGATAGGGTGGTTCTACATGCTAAACAAAAAAATAGCAACTCTACATCTCATGCCAATAAACTAGGCAGCGATGATGAAAGAGAGGACAGAGCTCGATACGGTTCTCGGCCAAGTTTCTGGTAATCTAAATGAGAACTCGTTGGATGCAGAGTTTGATCAAATTCAAGATCTCTCTCCAATCCGTCGGAAGAAGAAATACAATAATGCCAAAAAAATAATAATGGCAAACTTCCGAGAAAACCAAAGACCCCATCAAAAATTAATTTAAAATGAAAGGGGTCTTCTGGAATAGCAGAGGTCTTGCAGACTTGGCTAAACACCGTTTCTTGGCGGAATTAGTTAAGGAGGAGCAAATAAATTTCATTGCTCTTTCCGAAACTGGAAGGGACTCCTTCTCAGATAACGTCCTCAAAAAATATTTGTGGCGGACGTGATTTCCTGTGGCATGCAATGGCGCCACATGGGAGATCTGGGGGGTTACTTCTTGGTGTGGATCTCACGACTTTTGACATTGGAGCTATTAGTGAGGGGGACTTCTATGTTAAATTCACCCTCACATGCAAAGCTAATGACTTCAAGTTTGTGCTATACTCGGTCTATGGACCAGCACAGAGTCAAAATAAGAGTGCCTTCCTCTCAGAGCTAGCGAATACATGCTCTAAAGAATCACTACCTTACTTAGTAGGAGGTGATTTCAATATTATGAGGAAGCCAGAGGAAAAAAGCTCAGGGGATTTCAACCCTAAATGGCCTAACCTATTCAACGCTGTCATTGAATCTCTGGATCTTAAGGAGATAATAATGGTCGGCCGTCAATTCACTTGGGCGGGGCGCGGAGACAACCCAACTTTCGAGAAACTCGATAGAGTACTCGTTAGCACGGAATGGGAGATTCAATTCCCTTTGGCATCAGTTGAGCCCGAGAGATAGAAATATCTCGACCATACCCCTTGTTTTAAGTGCGGCGGTTCGACACACCAACCTCAAAGCCGACCCTTTAAATTCGAGAGGGCTGGCTTTTACGGGAAGGATTTTATGAGATGGTTGCAAATATTTGGCAATCCGAGAATGGGGGTCCTCACCTCTAGAGCGCCGGGTATAAAATTAGGAGAGGCTGCGGCAATATCTAAGAGGTGGGCCAAGCATACGGCGGGGTCTTATAAAAAAGAAAAAAGGCTCTGGCTTGGCTCTTTTAGAAAATCTTGATAAACAAGCGAGAGGTGTCCGCACCGTCTCGAGCAAGATATTAATCTTAAACTATATCTAAAAGAGCGTTTAGTTTCTCTTTTGAGGGAAGAGGAACTAAAGTGGTATGAAAGAGCCAAAGTAAAAACCCTATTGGAAGGGGATGCAAATACTCGGTTCTTTCATCTTGTGGCTAATGGGAGACATCGCAATCAACATATCTTTAAACTAGAAGATGATCACGGACCGTTGTTGGCGACAGTCATCTTAAAAGCCATATTACCACATACTATAAGAATCTCTTCGGATCTCCGGAAAATTCAGATATCACTCTTGTGGAAGATCATAATTGAGATATTCCACAAGTTTCCCGAAGGAAAATGAAACCCTCATCGGCCCTTTCACCGAATCGAAGTAAAGGAAGCTGTTTTCCAAATGGAGCATAACAAAGCTCCAGTCCGGATGGGTTTCCGGCTGAATTTTATCGGGTTTTTTGGGGTCTAATAAAGAACGATCTCATGCCTCTTTTTGCCGAGCTACATAGCGAAGCTCTAGACTTGCATAGTCCGAACTTTGGAATAATTACACTAATTCCTAAAGTTCCTAATGCTACTATAATTCAGCAATACAGACCAATTTGTGTCCTCAATGTGAGCTTTAAAATATTCACAAAAGTGGGCACAAATAGGCTGAACAAAGTTGCTAAAACCGTCGTGAATCCCATGCAAACAGCTTTCATGCCGGGAAGGAATATCATGGAAGGGGTCGTAATCTTACATGAAACCATCCATGAGTTACACACTAAAAAACGAGATGGCATTATAATCAAAATTGATTTCGAAAAAGCCTACGATAAGGTCAAGTGGTCCTTCATACAACAAACCTTACGTATGAAAGGATTTTCCACTAAATGGTGTAGATGGGTACAAAGTATGGTCACGGGTGGAAGTGTAGGGATTAAAGTTAACGATGATGTTGACCCCTACTTCCAAACCAGACGGGGCCTACGACAGGGTGACCCTATGTCCCCTATCTTATTTAATATCGTTGCGGATATGCTAGCTCTCCTAATCAATAGAGCAAAAAACGATGGCCAAATAAGAGGTATCCTCCCTCACCTTGTAGATGATGGTCTGTCAATTTTACAATATGCAGACGACACCATCATTTTTATTGATCACGACCCGAACAGGCAAAAAATCTAAAACTTTTCTTTGTGTGTTTTGAGCGATTGTCCGGGCTCAAGATCAACTTCCACAAGAGCGAAATCTTTTGCTATGGTGCAGCCAAAGAGATGGAAACTTTCTATACCACTCTGTTTGGTTGTAATACAGGGGATTATCCTTTCAGGTATCTAGGGATCCCAATGCACCATAGACAACTCCTGAATTCAGAATGGAGAAAGGTTGAAGAACGCTTTCAACAAAAACTCTCTTGTTGGAAGGCAAAGTACCTATCCTATGGGGGAGGCTTGTTCTGCTTAACTCTGTTTTGAGCAGCCTTCCCATGTTTATGATGTCATTTTTTGAGATTCCAAAGGGAGTTCTCAAAAACCTAGATCATTTCAGATCCAGGTTTTTTTGGCAAGGGTCTTCGGAAAAACATAAGTACAGACTTGCCAAATGGGACATCTTGTGTCGCCCCAAAGACCAAGGGGGTTTAGGTATTCTTAACTTGAACTTGCAAAACAAGTCCTTGCTAGCCAAATGGTTGGTTAACCTAATCAACACGGATGGCATGTGGCAAACTATGCTACGGAATAAATACCTAACCTCTAAATCACTTACTCAAGTGACAGCCAAACCTAATGACTCCCACTTCTGGAGAGGTCTTATGCGTATCAAAGATGAGGTGCTGGCTATTGGGTCTTTTAATATTAAAGATGGGACCATGACGAGGTTCTGGGAAGACACATGGGTAGGTAATAAGCCACTAAAAGTTAAGTATCCATCTTTATATAATATAGTGAGGGATCCCCACGCAAATGTGTCAAAGGTGATGACCTCAAGCCCCCCTTAATATATCTTTCAGAAGGGCTTTGGTGGATAACAAACTTTTAGAGTGGCGTAGCCTAGTAGCTAGAATTTCCAATGTTGAGCTGGTGGATGGATCAGACTTTTTTAAATGGGGTCTAACCAGATCTGGATCTTTTTCTGTCAGATCTACGTATCTCTATCTCATTGATACACAACCACCCTTTCAACATAGGAAAATTTGGAAAATGAAGATCCCTCTAAAAATAAAGATCTTCCTATGGTTCCTACAAAGAGGTGTCACTTTAACCAAAGACAACCTTGCTAGGAAAAGCTGGAAAGGAAGTCAAAAATGTATCTACCGCAATAGGAACGAGACTATTCAACACTTGTTCCTTGATTGCCCATGTGCAAAATTGCTTTGGAGGATCATTTTCTTTGCTACTAGTCTACAACAACCCAGATCGATACGGCATATGTTCGGTACTTGGCTTAGTAATCAACATGAGAAAGTCAAAAATTTAATCTGGGTTGGGGTGGCTGCCTTATGCTGGGCTATCTGGAGATGCCGTAACGACGTTATTTTTAATAAACTAAAAACTAACTCCGTTATGCAGGTTATTTTCAGGGGAGCATACTGGTTACGCTTCTGGGCACAGCTGCAGCGTGATGAGGAGGCCAAAGACGTACTCTCGGAAATGAGCAAGAAATTGGAGATGATTGCTCTAGAAATAACGAACCGAGGGTGGAAACATTTGTATCGTCTGCTTTAGCTCCTAGGCTTTTATCGCCTAAAGACAGTTGGCTTCCTTTTTTTAATTTCTTTGTAAGAATGTGTAATAATTGGCTGTGTACATCCTATGGATGTAGAGGCCGGATGTTTCATCCTTTATCGAAAAAAAAAGTGGATGTCCAGTCACATCATGGGATAATGTTGTTTCGTCGTGAGTGAAAAGCAGTGTAATGGCATATAAGCCGGACCAATAAAGTTCATTTGAGAAAAAAAAATGGAGCAACACTACATGCAAGCCAATGTTAATAATTTGGTCGGCCTATGTGTACGAACAGAATGTGGCCACAGAGGGAGTAGTTGTTTGAGTTAGAGTTGTTTGAGTTAGAGTTGTCTAGTTGCTTTGGGCTGCATTGGCCTTGTAGGAGTAGTGCTAGGCCTAGTAAGGCCCAGTAAGAAGTTGCCGAGAATAAAGAGCGAAACCCTTTCTTCTCCGCTGAGCTATATCTGAACCTTGAACCCAACCAACCCCCGTGTCCTTGCTGAAATTCTCCCCAAGATTCCATTTCTTGCTATCTGTATTGCTAGTTAGTAACATGCGCCGCCGTGCGATCATCGTCGTTTAAAGCTCGTCGGCCCGACACCGACCAACCATACTGTCAAGCTCCATTGAATCCCGTTGCTTCTGCGCTGTAGTCGTTGGCAGATGACGACCAGACCACAGCGCAGATCAAGCATGCCCGGCCACCTAGCTAGCCAGTCGGGTCGGGCAAACACTCACATCTGGCAGGCAGATATATGGATTTTTCTCCTCTTTTCATTTAGATGTAGACTTAAAAGGCTACTTATTAGATTATCTAGCACTATGGTACAAAGAGTCAGGATTACTTTAGATTATGTTCCATAATGGCATACATAGATAGCTTATATGCAAATTTAACGGTTCCATTTATATATATTTTCTAGAATACGCAAAAGATTTTGCACATCTTTGTAATTAAGTAGAAGAGTTTTACAGACGCATCGTAGTGCAATTTAGTGAGAAGAAGATATTACATGAAGTGCAGTCGCCGTCTCATAAATGCCCTATGTGGACTACTCACATACTAAAAAAACCAAGTTTGCATGCCCCCACTTCGATCCATAGATTGGCGGTATGCTTAGGCGTGGCAACCTCGATGCCTCCGTGTCCACTGCGGATGCTACTCATCGGGGAAGAGCTCCTGCTGCATTGCCTCGGCATATGAAGTGCCTGGGTACCTGGCAAACATGGTCTCATACTCCTACTTTGGCGCCTCCGTTGGCATCGTCTGGATCAGTCATAGCCGTTGCATGACGAGAATCTCACCTCACTTGGCCACCGGGGTCTTGGCTAATGGTTGCACCGTGATGTGCGTCCTACACAGTGGTACCTTAGCTGAGGAAGACTTGTACAACTTCGTTTGCGGTGGCAGCGACGGCGAGTCGGCCTTCTTGAGAACCCGCTTCGCAAACCGCTTCAAGCGTCCGCTAAAGGAGTGTGAAGCAGAGCGGTTTTCGTTGCTGTCGTTTGCAGCCTCGTTGGCATTGTGTTGGTCAAGCGGCGCGATGTTGACAGCCGCGTGGCGTGAAAGATGGTGGTGTCCCCAACCCCGGTCTCAATGTTCCCGCAAGGCGACGACGGTGGTGTGTCCTCTTCCGTGACCAGACCGACATCCACTGATGGCTCGATGGTCGCCATTAGGGATTCTGCTCTGCCTAGTGCGTTCGACTTGTCGCCTCCTGCCGACAGAGGGTGTGAGAGGAGGGCTAGCGCGCCTTCCACCTCCATCGACCAATTAGCCACCCTACCGGGTGACGACAATGGCCGGGGCAGCATAGTCCTCCCTCGGACGGCTAGCTAGTCGCTGTTGCAGGGGTGGCTACCGACGATGCCAGCTCCGGAGCCGCCCTTCCCTATCGTCCTGCGCGGAGCCGAGAAGCTCGGTGAGGCCATATGGGAACGGGCCTTCGAGGACCATGGCACAGGCTACCTCCTTTTAGTTGTCCACCGGGTCTGCAGAGCATTCAAGTATTGTATTAGAGGCGCGTCCGGTGCTCTAGCCACGGGGTGAGTGGACTGCGGCCGTCGAACAACCCTCTTCTTTCTCTTCCACCCTTGAGAGGTTGGTGATGTTTTTACAAAACACATGCCCATGGCGGCTATTATTAATAACGGCAATTAAAGTGTATGGTTGATCTTTCTCAAATTTTGTGAGAGTTTTTAGGGAAAAAAAATTCTAGCTCGTCTTGTGATGAATGTAGGCCTCCGAATGGTAGCAATATTACTCTTGTCAAAATTCAAAGCACTCCCGGCCACCAGCCCCAGTTCCATGCGTGAAACTAGGTGAAAATTCTCTCTCTCTCGAAAAGATACAAACTCAAACTATATCCAACCAGTAGTTGATCATAGAAGATTGAGCCCCACATGGGAAAAAACATGTTCCAATGAAGAGCTAAATAAGCCAAGCTAATGTGGGCAAAGTTTCCTTTATCTGTTCTGTTTGACTGACCTAGACACGTTTAAGCAAAACGACCATGATCGACGCAATAGCCAGGAGCACAAAGGCAGAGGGTGCAGTCGGAAAATCTTTGCTGGAGCTCATTATCAGGGTCTTGATCGTCCCCTTGCTACGACCCTCGTCAGAGGTTGCGACAAGATCTTGCATCATGCTTGACAGATTGGCCATCATCTCGGAGACCAGGGCCTTCATTTTCTCCAAATAATCCTTCACTGATTCACCAGCGCTTTGAGAGTAAGTGTTGCTTTGAAGGCTAGCTGCCTCACCATCCTCCACCTCATCCCCAGATACACTTGAAGCAACACTAGAACACTCGCTAAGCTCTGTAGGAAGGAAAACAAGATCTGTTACTAAGAGCTTACTCAAGTAATCTATCACTGAAGGGTGTTAACGTTTTTTTTTTTTGCGAAAAGAAGGGTGTTAACGTTAATGCTTACTTGACTCATATGTCTTGTAGAACTTCATAACCTTTTCGTTCTTCATCACAGCATCCCAGACATTCTTATCAGAAGCAAGTGAAGCCACAACATCCTGGAAGCAACAAAGGTTGTTAAGATGGTCATGGCAAAAGCAATCTGTTCAAACTGACAATAAACATAAACAATAGATAGAAATAGAAACTGTACTCGAGATAATTCAATTTAGCGTGTGCTTAATAAGGTCCACTGGACAGATACTAAAGAATACTTGCTGTAAAATTTTCATCACTTATAAAAGTGGGTTTATTGTGCTCAAGGTTCATCATGAACCAACTAGGGACATGAACATAAATCAGAGTGTGAACATATATAAAAGGAGCAGATGCAACAACCAATTAGTACTCAATCGTGGGAGTACAGTATATAGCACCCAAGTTGTATAATGATTTCATAGAATAAATATGTTTGTTCGGACGACTTCTAATCTCTCCTCTCAATAAATAATAAACCTAACGAAATGAATCTACAACGTTCCTCCTAAATCCTGTATGTTGGGCTGTTGGCATTTGCCCTAAAAGGCCAGAAAGACAAACCTGAGCTTCAGGGCTCTCGTGTAGCAATGTGAATGCTTGCACAACACGTCCAGCATTTCCAAATGAGACGATAAAATTTTCGTTGTTATCTTCCTTCTTAGACGCTTCTGAATGAACAACGTCCTGAGGTGCTTCAGAGTGAACAAGTTCTGGAAGTGCAACTTCTTGAGCAGACTTTGCCTGACTATCCAACTCAGCAGACCAGAGATGTTTCTTCGGGGTTTCCAAGTGAGCAATATGAGACTCATCCTTGGCACTGGTTTCATGAAAATGAAACACCAGTTAGGTCCAAGTAAAAGATTATAGAGAATAATTGTGACACATGCAAAAAGAAATTACGCTGAAAAGATCATTCGAACAAAAGAATCTCCGTGCAAATACTAGCATTCTTAATCATGGATTTTCCCAATCCATCCTGCATGTTCCATTGAGATTCCTTACTACCATTCCATATACAGTAAATTTCCTGTGTCATTCGTTTCTGAGACATCGTGAAACCCTCAGAAGCAACATTGTGCGGTAAAGCAAAGTTTTTATTGGACAAGTCACAGATAACTCTTTTCAAAACTCGGTGTGGAAGTGCCAAAAGGCCTTTGGTAATTGTAAGTAAACATAAGACAGGCCAACTTTTTGAAATAAAGACAGAGGCGAACTAACAGATCATTCTGTTTATAACGAAGTGCAATCAAGCAGAAGAGGAACTTGTCACTTTGCTAGCAGAAACGGTATCTCATCTATTGGATGCCATTAGCTAACGACCATGCTTATGTGCACAGGAAAATTGCAAAAATTAATAATGATATACTAAACTGGACCCGTTTATTCAGTTAGATCGATAACCAAATAAGGAGATCGCAAAAGCAGAGACGAGAGACGTCGATGAGATGAGAGAGAAAATAGAACGAATGTGAGCAAGCTAGAGCACCCACATCTCGAAGGCGTCCTTGAGGTCGAGTGTGGCAGCCAAGGCCTCCTCATGAGTGGGCACGGGGCCGAACACCTCGCGGTCGGTGATGACCCAGTCGTCCGCCACGAACGTGGAAGCCTTCCGGCCGTCGGCGGAGGAAGTATGGGACGACGGGGTGACGGTGCGCCGCAAGTACGCTGCGGAGCGGTAGCCGCCGATCATCGCGGCCTTGGCGGCCGCGCGGATGCTTCCCCCGGCCATTGCCGGTAACCTGATGGATTTGCTTCGCCGCGAGCGAGAGAGATCGCCCGCGAGCGCCGCCCTAAACGAAATAGCCGGCGTGGCAAGGGAAGGAGCCGGGAATTCTGTTGGGCAAGATATTTATTATGGCCGCAAAGTAGCTGTAAAATTAATAAAAAAATGGAAAATGGCAGGGTAGAGAGAAAATTGGAGAATTGTTAGGTTTTTATTTCATTTTTATTATATTGGGACTGGAGTTTAGAGTCATATATGGGCCGTCTGATCTATAATCGATCAAGTGCGGTGCCATGTCCGCATTACCAGCTCCTCGGCCCAAGTGCCATGTCTTGTTAGGTGATCGATTATGTCGGCATTACTAGCTCCTCGTCACAAATGCCATGCCATCTACGGAGGGCATGCACAACCTGTCTGAGCTCCCGATGCATACGTTCGTGAAACCGCGAGAGTTGACTCTGAATACCATTTGTAACGCACCGACCCGGAATGACGGCTAAGGCCCCGCGAGAGTTGACTCTCTGAATACCATTTATAACGCACCAACCCGGAATGACGGCTAAGGCCCCGCGAGAGTTGACTCTCTGAATACCATTTATAACGCACCGACCCAGAATGCACGTTGAATAGACCACACCTTATAACTCTCTTGCGCTTCCGTCCTCGCTTCGTGCAAAGCGATCGATCTCTTGAATTCACGATATGGTACTAAATTAGGAACGCTAGCTTCATCTATAGTACCGTGAAAATGGCCCAGTCCAACTTAGCCCATGGGTCAGAGTGTTGCAATTGTTGCTGACCTTGTTAAAAGGATCCATCCCATCCGTAATTCAAACCAAACCTATGTTCCTTATTTCCCCCTTAAATGTCTTGCATAGGACAAGCTGGTATGGAGGTGACTTCGGATGGACAGTTTACAGCGGGGTCAACTTTATGCTGCCCTTCACCCCACCCCCCCCCCCCACCCCACCCCCGCCTACAGCGTCACTAAGCCTGTGTTGTATCAAACACTAGGAGTATACCCCGCGCGTTGCCGCGGGATTTTTAAAAAGTAATTACTATAGATATTCTACACATGCTATACATATATTTGAATTTGAATTGCATGCTATTTTATTGTATCAGGTCTTATAAAAAATCAGTACGCTAATAGTAGAAGAAAAACTAATAGAATATTTGAATACATTATAGAGGAGTGGGTGATAATACAAATAGTTTATGTAGGTGTCTTTTATGTTATTAGATTAAAGATTTTTAGTATTCACATGATAAAGATGACATGGACATTTGTTTTGTAATTAATGATAGATGACATGGACTTAGTGGAGAATGATGTGGACACTTTGCATGAAAAGGAAGAAAATTTAGTGAGGTCACTTAGTGGGGAATGTAGACACCTTGCATGAAGAGAGAATCCATCTAGTAGGGTTTATCTTTATAAGAGTTATAGATTCTATCCGGTTAATATAATAACACACAAATCTTTTTTGCGTGTTAAAAAAAATGAATGCCATTTGCACATGCAATGCAAAGACAATGTCTTGGAGACAGGCAGACAGACTGAAGAACGTGGGCCGCGCCAACAAATTTAGCCCGCAGGCCTGTGTGCATGCACGGCACGCTATTCAACTGCTGCGCGGCCGCGCGATCGCCGTCGTTGCTCGCCGGCCCGGCACCGAGCAACCATATGGTCATGCTCCATTGAACCCTGTTGCCCCGCGGCACAGCGCAAATCAAGCATGCCCGCTAGCCAGCTAGCTAGACAGTCAGGTCGGAGTCGGACACAGATTTACCTCTGGCAGGGGCAGGCAGATGGAGATTCTTCTTAAAAAAAAAAAAAACTAGCACGGGAGGGGGTGACACCCCCAACCGGTTTTTACTAAGCAGAAGACCTAGCTTCCCCCATGCTAGAAAACCCCCGAACCCCGACCCTGCTCCATACACGGAGGCCAAGGGGACCACTGTGGGGGACACAGGCCGGCCCATCACGTGCTTTGAAGGCAGGGCCAGCGAGGGGATTTTTTTACCCCCAGAGCCTGAAATTCGCTCCCACCGAGAGTCGAACTCAGGACCTCCTGGGGGGCGCCTCGGTACCAGCCGGTTGGTGCTACCAACTTGGTCGGCCATCCCTTGGCCGATGGAGATTCTTCTTCCCTTGGCTTTTCGTATTTGCTTTTGCCCTTGCACTAAATTTAGTTCGTCACCAGTGATTCTGTAGGCAAAAATGATCCTAGAGAATATAGAAAACACAGCTGTCCGCATGTATAGTTCTTGTGCTTATTTGTTCTTTTTTTCATACTTTTCTTTTTCTTATTTGTAGGCAAAAATTTATTTGAACTACCAACTTATAAAAAATTTTAACATTGTTTTAAATGATTTTTAGTACCAATGCTATATGAGTCGTTAAGAGATATTTCTTGTAAAAATGGGTGCAACACGTATGCTTATTTGATATTACTTTTTATGGATTAATAAGGATTAAAAAGGGTAAGAAACATATATTAGCATGATTTATGTTTTTTTTCATAATGGTGTGTGTTGATATTTTTAATATAGGTTTGAGGGGATATTTTTTTATTTTTTTTCAAAAAAGTAGTAGTGCATAATTTAGATGTAGATTTAAAGGGTACTTATTAGTAGGGATGAAAACGAAAATGGTAATTTCCGATTTCCGAAAATTGTTTTCGAGCTTTTTCCGATTTTTGGACATAAATGGTAATGGAAGCGGTAATCGAGAAAACAAAAATGATAATGGTAAAAATAATTGGAACTGAAAGTGGAAATGATTTAGCCATCTTCCGACCGTTTCCGAAGAATTTCGTATTTAACCGGTAATTTACCATTGGTAATTACCGATACAACACATACTTTTGGTCCAATTAGCCCACTTGAAAAAAATAAGCATGCCCAAGCGGCCAAGCCCATTGAAAAGCACATAAGGTAATTTTTTTATTATTAAACAGAAACTAACTATTAGGAAAGTATTGATGCCAAGCCCACTGGAGAAGGAACTCGATCTAATAATGCATGTGTTCTATCAATATGCTATATCAAGTCAACTTAGAACTTGATCATTTATTTGTGTCATAGTCTAAGAACTATCGTGCTCTTGCGTGGTTTGCCACTTTTTGAGACTAAGATTGGTGTCAACTGTGTGGCTTTAGCTCTACTGTTTAGTATATTTATCGTTTTTTAGTAATATCGTTTTTGTCAATTCCTACCGTTATCGATGTGTTTTCCGATCGACAATATCGTTTTCGAAATTACTGCAATACCGGCGCCGTATTCATTTCCGACAATACCGTATCGATTTCATTTTTGAGAAAAAATTATGAAAATGAAAGTGATTTAGCCTCCTTCCGATCGTTTCCGACCGTTTTCATCCCTACTTATTAGATTATCTATCACTATGTTACAATGAACAATTTATATTCATATTTCGTGGTTACTTTAGATTATGTTCTATAATGGCATACATGGATAACTTATATGCAAATTTATGGGTTACATTTTATTGTTTTGATAGCTGGAGAGGTTGGTGATGTTTTTACAAAACGTACCCATGTTTTTAGAATTGATTTTTTTTAATAGCATGTCTTGTGATGAACGTAGGTCTCTGATTATTAACAGTATGACTGCTGTTGTCATCATTTGTTTTCTGTCAAAATTCAAAGCACTCCCGGGCTAGTCCTAGGTTTGTTAGGATGATCTCAACCCCGAGTTGGGCCCAACGGCCCAACTCGGGCCCCTTTGACCTACGCGCCCTTGTAGGGTTGAGATGGACTGGAGGGGGGGGGGTGAATAGTCCTTACTAAAAACTTACGCACCGGCTAACCGAAACAAGTGCGGAAATAAAACTATCGGTCTAGCCAAGACTAACCCCCACTAACTACAACTCTAGTAGCACCTTGTAAAAGATCCTAAACAAGAAGCAAGGTGCTAAACTAGCTAATGCTCACCTAAACAATTCTAGCTTGCAAGGTCACACAAACCTAAGCAACTAGTACTTTACCACACCGGGGAGCACGTACACAATTCTAATGAGCAAGAGCACAAAGCCAAACCTAAGCTCACTAGATGCTCAAGGACAAGGCTACACAAGCCGAACCCAAGAGCGCAATTTACTTAACTACACAAGCTAAGCAAAACACTTACACTACTTCTAGCTACACAAGCAAGAAGGTGCTCAACTAGCTACACAAGCAAAAGAGCACAAGAGCCACTACTCAAGCTAAGCAAGGAAGTGATAAGGTAAAATCAAGCTTGAGCTCGAGGGGATGCAAACCACCGCGAAGAGTAGACACAAGATGTCGCGGCGGTGGCGAATCACCGGGCGTAGAGACCAACCACCTGCACACAATCACAGGGAGGTCGAAGCCTCACACACAAGAACAAGGAGGTCGAAGCCTCGGCACAAATCGACACACGATTTTTCCCCTGGTTCACTTGGTCGCCACCAAGCTACGTCCAGTTGTGGCGATACACCAACTTGGTGATGAGAAGGCCGCTCAAGTTGGCTCACTGCCAACAACCCCTCCGGGGAGCCCCAACTCCAATCAACACAAGACCGGGATCCTCCAAGCCACGCTCAACTAGAGTAGCCAATTCGCGCACACGCGGGGAAGGCTCAAGAACCCCTCACAAATCCTCCTTTGGAGCACCGCACAATCTCCACGGGTGCTACAACGAAATCTCTTGCCTCCAAGCCATCTAGGAGGTGGCGACCTCCAAGAGTAACAAGCACACCGGCTTGCAACACGATCACCTAGTGCCATTCGATGCAAATCTCTCAATGCAACGCACTAGAATCGCTCACTCACTCGATCGGATGAACACTATCAAGCTCAAGTGAGTAGAGGGCTCTCCAAGCACTCTCCAAGGTGGACACCAAGTCCCCAAGGTGCTAAGCAACCAGCCATGGCCGAGCAACCCCTCTATTTATAGCCCCAAGGGCTAAATAGCCGTTGCCCCCACACTGGAAAAAGATAGGCGCGCCGGACGCGTCCGGCCTCCACCGCCGGACGCTCCAAGCCGCTTCCGGCGCTCCATCTAGCGCCACGTGTCACCTCGATTCGAACACGACCGTTGGCTCCCAACGGCTATCTCCCGAATGCGCGAAGAACCCCTGTGCAACACGCGCCGGACGCGTCCGCCGTGGCCCGCCAGACGCGTCCGGCGCTCTTCAGCCGCGCGCCGCAGGTGACCGTTGCCTTCTGAAGTCGCTGACGTCACGCGTCCGACGGCCGCGTCCGGTGCTCCCCGTCGGACGCGTCCGGCGGCCCGGCGCGCGCGAGGCACTCACCCCAGAACTTTCTGGTGCGAGTCCGGCGCCCGCCGGACGCGCCTCCCCAGCGTCCGGCGCTCAGCAGCGCCCGGCCGGCTGCCCGAGGCAGCTTTCCACGCGCGGACGCGTCCCGCCCCGCTCGGACGCGTCCGTCTGCCGCGCCGCGTCCGGCGCCCAGAAAACAACGTTTTCCAGCCCGCCGCGAACGCCAACTTCTCCAACAATTTGGATCCGGCGCAATAGAAAATATGCCTCCAATTTTCCCGAAGCGCGATCAACGCCACCTTTGTAAATGTGCCAACATCACCAAGTGTACATCACCATGTGCATGTGTGTTAGCATTTTCACAATCATTTTTCAACGGATTTTCACTTGCTCTCACAACGCCACTCGATCCTAGCATGTTGCAATGTTAGATCGCTCAAGTGGCACTAGATGACCGGGATGCAAACAAGTTTGCCCCTCTTGATAGTACGGCTATCAATCCTAAATCCGGTCATCAACTTCTCTACACACCTCATGACCGGTGAAATGAAATGCCCTATAGCATACCTTTGCCTTGCGCATTTCCACTTCCACCGTCTTCCACCGAAGGGCCAATGCAACACATGCACCGACACGATCTCAAGATGATATGATCCACTTCATATCGTCATGCAACCCTCTCGGTCCATCGATCTTGATCTCACTTGCTCTTCACTGCCTCATGGTCCATCGGAACCAAGTCTTGCCCGAGCTTCACCATCTCATGGTCCATCGCTCCACTGCCTTGACTTGTCCTTCACACACCCTCCGGTCTCGAGCCAAGCTTCATCTCGATCTTCACCACTGGTCACATGACTCCATGTCATGTCACATATTCAATGAAGCTCCTTCATCTCATAATCACTGTGGACTAAACCCCTGTGTATTCTCATGATCACACAATTAGTCCACCTAAGTTGTCACTCAATTATCAAAACCAAACAAAGGACCTTTCGGTACGATCGGGGCGCCCCGGCCCACTATGGCTGGAGGGCCCCTGTCACCCTGCGCTATAAAAAGAGGTGGGGGCCGGCGGCTCTGAGTACGAGGTTCACCGTGAGCCGCCACACCCACCGACAACCCTAATCCGATCTAGTGAGGGGCGCAGCCAGTGACGGGAAGCACCTCCGCGCCGCCGCCACTTCACTGCGCCGACCTCTTCTTCACCGACGGTCGTCCCTCCCCTCTCCCTCGACACGATGGCCGATTCCAGCAGCACCGCCGCCGGATCTTCCTCCACCGCTCCAGTCAAGCCCTCTGGTAAAACATTTCCCACTCTTCCCCTCTCTCTCTATCTCACTGCCTACCGATTCCCAAAGGTTTTCCCCTCTAGATGTCACTGCTAGTGATCCTAAAGAGCTAACAAGGTTAACTTAACACACAAGCCAAAAATGACGACAGAACCTGGAGCATTTGAGGCATCAATCAATTCGATTAGATTCTCTTTTCTTTATGCTAACTACTCTTCCCTGGACCATATATATACTTTAATTGCGTGCTAATCATATATAGTCCCCAGGTACTCAGGATATATGTAGTATAATGATGTGATAATGCCCCACGCTCAGCAACTCCTTTGGTGCAAAAACACGATCGACGAGCAATATAAATTCTCAGCACCCAGCAGACATTGAGCTGTCTTCTCCTAACCCTGCAGCAATATATTCCAAATGATCTGTATTAATTCTATGATATATTACATATACCTAGCTAGCAGGCACTTGCACACAAGAACAAGAAAGGGTAGCTAGCAGTACCAGCTGCATCCAGAAGAATGTCAAATTTGTCATACTCGTGCGCTGTGCGGTGCAGGGGACGGCGAGTCGGCGGCACCAGAAATAAGTCTTCGTCGACTCCTCTTGTTTCGGCGCATATTAGGCGGCGTCCGCCTTGGCAGACAGTGATTGGCACGTTTCTGTCTCTTCATTCAGTAGGTACGCACCAAACCAAGACCTTCCAGACACGATCGCTGCTACTAGTATTTGTTGGGCATTTGGCACGGCTTACTCTGAATAATTTAAGTGCATGTTTAGCTCTTAAAGAAACGGCATGTTTTGATGCCGAGTGCAACGTACGTTGTGAATTGTGATGACTTGAAAGTTGAAATATGGGTCAGCTGCATGCGCATGGTGTTTTTATTTTAACCGTGGCGACCTTCTTGACCGACCTCTGGATTATATATTATACTGTAATGTGTCAAAGTTTCTGTTGGCAATGCTAATTCGGAGTTTCAGACTGAGCAGCATAACAGATGGGGGAAATGTGCAGGCAAGTCAATGATTTTTGCAGTCAAATTGCTCTACCACTGAGATATGGACCCCAGGCAAGTCAATGATAGTCTGACAGAGCAGTGACAACAGGCAAACCATAACAAATTACAACTGCATATACAGTGTAATGCTTTCATATTTATATACTGTAATGTAATGACTCACACACCTACAAGGAATACTCCTACACATTGGAATTGTTTCTGTTTCCATCCAGGCTAGATAAAGCTGCTTTGTATGTGAACGTTGTGGATCAGTGACCGGCATGCATCACTGTTTGGACAGCAAAGCTGAGTTGTAAAGAGGGGCCTCTTTTTGATGAACGAAACGAAACGATGAGCCAGGCGTCAGTATTACATTACAGCTCTCGATGTAAGCTATTATATTACAGGGCTCATCATGGTTCCGGCCGCAGATCCAGCGCTATAAATTTTCCAGCAAAATTCCAGTGATGTATTCCTTTCCTTCTTTCTGTTCTTTTACTCCCTGGAATGACTGGCTCTGCTCTGTTTAGGAAATTGGAAACAGAGTCTGATTGATCTTACCATTCATTCAGCAACCACAGATTTATCTTTCCATTCATGCAGCAACCGCAAAATCGGCGCATCCGAAGGCCATTCGATGAAAGAAAATCGTCCGCGAATCTGGCCAAGAAACAGTGAAATGGAGTGAAGAGAGGCAGCGGAATTCAATTGCACTTGCATTTGCACGCTGGGGCCTTCCTGGAGCTACCTACTAACAAACCAATCAATCAAACGGTTCTTCCTCGATCGGTCCATGGATGGATGGATCGGCAGCGCCTGCCATTAATTCTAATTCTAGCTCCACCGGAGACGCGCTCTAGTTTAGGTAGACCTTCCACAAGCAGCCGAGCCGTAATTATGCGTCGCCTTAATCATCGTCGAACATGGCTCGTGTCCCCCCAACAACACCTCCCCTCTCAGCATCCATGGATTTATATATATACCAAGCGCCACGCCGAGCTCAGCATCCCCAGCTCAGTACAACCCACACACACATCCACAGCTCGGCGTCGAGGCCGGAGCCGAGTCCCATGGCGAGTTCCTCGAGCTGTACTCCCAGAGCTCGCTCCACCGGCGCCGCCGCGCTCAGCATTGCCCTCCTCGTCCTCCTCGCCGGCTGCGCGGGCAATGCCAGCGCGTTCGGGGACATGCGGTACCAGTTCCTGGCGCAGCAGAACGCGGCGCGGGCGTCGCTGGGGCTGCCACCGCTGGTCTGGGACGAGCGCGTGGCCTCGTACGCGCGGTGGTACGCGCAGTCCCGGCGCGGCGACTGCGCCCTGGTGCACTCGTCGGGGCCCTACGGCGAGAACCTCTTCTGGGGCAGCGGCACCGGGTGGGCGCCGGCGCAGGCCGTCGGCGCCTGGCTCTCCGAGCGCCCCCGCTACGACTACTGGAGCAATAGCTGCTACGGCGGCATGTGCGGGCACTACACCCAGATCATGTGGCGCAGCACACGGCGTGTGGGCTGTGCTGAGGTCACGTGCTACAATGGCCGCGGCACCTTCATCACCTGCAACTATGACCCGCCGGGGAACTACGTCGGCATGCGCCCCTACTGAGTGACTGGCCTCGTCGCCGGCCGGCGCCGGCGTTGGTGCTGTCCCGTTGCTCGTTGCTGCTAGTATGGTGATGTCGAGATGATGACATGATACAAGTGTACAAATTGAAGGCATTATTGTTGCCTTTGGCACCGTTAATTATTTATTACTAGTACAACATTTGCTGAGGAGTAAACTGTTTTTTTGGCATGCCAGCCAAGTGTACGAAATTCGTAAAGGTGGACGCGTCGTGTACTCGTGTGGCTGTTTTTAGGCCGATCCCCATTCCTGGCTCAGGCTGGCTGGTTGCCTGGTTGGCGGTTGGCTGGGTTAGTTGGCGCAGCAGCTGCGGTTGCAATTGCGAGCGGCGGCGAAACGACCAAACCAACGGTGAGCTGTTCAATGAAAAATGAGCAGGGCGCCGGCGTGCATGTGGGTGGAGACTGAAGAAGACGATGGCAGCCTGCCGCCGGTCCTCCTGCCCTGAACAAACGTGTCCGCATCATGGGCAGGGCGCAGGGCAGTTGGAATTGGAATCCGATGCGATGCGGTGCGGCGGCACACGCCAGCCAAGTCCCACATGTTTAATGAGGGGAGGCCGCCTCCGCCTCTGCTCGCCTTCCCTCTAACTCGGCGGCGCCATGGCCCGCGTGGGCCGTGGGCGTGGCACTGCTTCACCTCCGAATCCAGGATCTACCGCCATGCCCGCTACCGATTGGCAGCGCCGGTCGCCGGATGGACGACGGACAAGCGAAGCGAGGTGGCCCTGGTCCATGGCCATGGCGTGGCAGTAAGCACCAGCCCCGGTCCCCGGGCGTGCATTTGGACACGATCACAGTCACGGTGACCTGCCTGTAGGCTATAGGCTGTAGGCTGTAGCTGTATATACTACTCCTACCTGCTGTACGCGACAGGTGCTCCAAACAATTGTACTGCGATCGACCGGGATGCTGCTGCCATGTGTGGACCGTCCGTCCGTCCGGGAATCTTAGTTAGCATCATTGCGGCGGCGGGCGTCACGAGCCGCGGCGGACCGGCGGTGGGCAGTGGTGGTCACTGCGCCACATGCTGAGCCGCTGCCGGAATTTATTTCTTCCGATCGATCCTGAGGGCTTGAGGCTGGAGAGAAGAGGCAGCGGGTCCAACGCCTGCCATTGAACGCTCGCTGCCGGCCTGCCGCTGCGCAGCGTATCAGACGGGTCAAGTCAGGTCAAGACCAAGGAATCCGAGGGCTCTGCTCTACCCTCTCATCCAGGAAGCGCCGGACGGCCGGAGCCCGAGCCCGGAGGCCGCAGCGGACGAGCTGAGCCGTCAATTCATCACGCAGGGCAGTTGCACTGCATTGCATTGCAGGATCGCAAGCAGTTGAGCTTGAGCCTTGAGCCGAGGCGCACTGGGAAACGGGCTTGATGTGCGTGAAATGTCAACAGCACAGGACAATTAAGGACGCTGGCTGGCTGGCTGGTTTGACATTTGGCAATGCCGAAAAGAGGAACGTGCTTGTGCTCCTGCAACGCAAATATAGCTTCTCTGCCCAACATGTACACGTTGAATGGAAGAGAGAGTAAAGCATAGCACAGCCATTTTTAATCTCAGGATGCCGTAACGCGTTGCAAGCAATGCAGTCTCGACGTCTCGAGCCCAGAGCGCTGTACCGGCAAAGAAAGCAACAAATTAGAAAACCGTTGACAGCACTGTGCCGTGGTGCCTCTTCACTCTTTTCTATTCCTATTGTATGTGTATGTGTGTGTGCGTGTGTGTGTGTGCGCGTGTGTGTGTATATATATATATATATATATATATATATATATATATATATATATATATATATATATATATATATATATATATGAGTGTGAAATTTCTACCACCGGTGGTAGCTACCCACCCACCGGTGGTAGCTACCCATGCCTCGGATCAATGACAAGTGGCGTGATGAATGGATGGGGTTGAACGTGCTATTTGGGGCAAATGAGGTACAAGGCAAACGCGTGTTTAGCTATTTTTAAGCAATGGACCACATGCTGCTGGTGCAATGGACTGCATGTTGCTGGTAAAAGCATGATGTGGAGGGGACATGTGGGGCTCACGTCCTTGCACAGCTTGCCTTGAAACATCGTTTTCTATATCTGACACACACGTCTACTATTTCTCTCACCCTAGACTCCCACGTATACATTGAACAAATGACCGCATGCAAGCTACTAGCAGTTTCCCCGTGATATTTCTTCAACGATAATTTTTTATTAGGACATAATGATTTTATAGTGTGGTCGAACCAGGAGCATGCAGAATGCTTGGTCGTGTCTAGGAGAGATTTTAGAAAATATATTTTTTCGCTTGGGTTCAAAATTAGCATTTGAAACTTGATTATCTAAATCTTTTGAACTCCATTCATGCAAGCAACTTTTTCAGCCGTGATTATGAACCAAGGTCACGAGATGCCAAGAAACGTTGGTCCCCACCGGCATGCTGTGGGTTCCTGCTTTTCTCTGTTCTCTCCCACCACTTATCTCTCCTCCCGTGACTCAAAAGAGACAAACGTTGGGCTGCTTGCTTTCTCTCTTCCTTTCCTTCCCACTTCCCAGTTCCCACTCTCTCTCTCAATCTTCCTTCTCTTCGCAAGTTGAGCAGCAAGGCAACCCCATGAAAGGAGCTGCGAACCACAGCAGCCCGAGCGCGGTGGCGGCACACGATGGCGAGTGTGGCACAACCTGAGCGTATGGTGGAGCACCCGCGGCGGCAGCGCAAGACGGCGAGCATGGCAGCAGCCTGAGCGTACGGTGGAGCACCCATCTGCCACTGAGAGCGGCAAGAGTTTGGGCGTCCCCGGCATCGGCGAGTAGCGTGCGCCCGGGCGTGCTCGTCTCCAACGACGACATAATAAGCACGGCGGCTGCTGTCCCCGGCGAGCGCAGTCGCAGAGGCGTGCGGAGGCTGCTTTTCGGCAAGCGTGCTCGCGATGGCATGCACTGGCAGCTGCCCCAGCGAGGACAAGCGGGGTTGCGTGCGGCGGCACGGGCGTCCCAGTCCCAACAAGCGCGAGCATGGTGGCGCACGATGCCGCAGTGCATGGTCGCCAAATGTGGAGGGTACATGTGGGCATCAGGACCACGAAGAACCACCATCGCTCGGAATCTCATCAGTTTGCCACCACTAAACGCTTGCTGTCGGACCTCCCTTCGCCAAAAATTTGAAATCAAAGAGATGGAACAAGCCTGACAACTCTACAAGAGATCGAGACTTCCGGCTCTTCAGTTTAGGGAGATTGCAAGCCTGCAAGTGAGGTGAGGAGGAGGATGACATATCCGGGAGATTGCAAGCCTGCAAGTGAGGTGAGGAGGATGACATATCTGAACACCCACTCTTTCTAGAAAGCTAGTGCTAATACGCTATGGTGGTACTACACAGAAGAAAAAGACGAGCTCGGGCCCAGCCGCCATGGCGAGCTCGGCCATAGACTCCCAGCCGTGGGCGAGCTCGGCCCCAGCAGTCATAGCGAGCTCAACCTGGCCATGGCGAGCTCGGCACCGATGCAGGCAGCAGGCTGCCCCAACGAGCTCGTCCTGGCGGCCATGACGAGCTCGGCACCGATATGCGGCCTGCCCCAGTGAGCTTGGCCCGGCGGCCATGACGAGCTTGTCATCGACGTGCTTCCCCAGTAATAAGTACAGTCGACTGGATCCTCATCCGTCTCAGCCTCAGCCAGCAAAGGAAGCGTGGAGCGGCGAGGGTGCAGCATAGTCGCGCGTGGGAGTAGTCCGCCGCCCCAGCCCGAGTCGAGCCGTGTGGGTGTGGCGCGCGTGGGGAGGTTCAGCACCCCAGCCCGCTGGATAGAAGACGGCCAACGACAATTCCTGGTGATCTATTAGTCCGGGAGATGGCCTGGCCATTGCGACGGAGGAAGAGGGTGCGGGCCGCATAGCTCCAGAGGGAGAAGAACGGAGGATCGAGAAGACGACGGGTAGCGAAGAGACATGCAATTGGGACCATCTTTCTCTTCGTCCAGCTAAAAAAAGCGTTCAGCATGCAGCACACGGAAGCCGCACTGTACCAAGACTGAATGGGTTTTGGGGTATACAACTAT